>ML824738.1:47471-60476 GCA_009831015.1 Picea engelmannii | reverse complement strand
TCACTGAATCAACCATTTCCACTGTCAACCTATACCAACAACCTGAACCATGTATCAACCATGCATCAACCTGTACCTCAATCTGTAATCAACCTGTACCATAAACAAGTGCATCAACCATGCACCAACCTGTACCAAACAACTTGTAATCAACTTGTACCATAAACAAGTGCATCAACCATGCACCAACCTGTACCTTAACTTGCAAACCTTCCTTAACTTTAACAACAAGAGACTAGCATTTTCATCAAACTTTACTTTAGTGTCACATGACTAGTTTTGGATTAGTCAACAACCCTAACTTGAAATAATCATAACTATGTACCTGTAATGAATAAAGATATGAAAATAGTACAAAATGTTCTTCAATGTGTTTTATGCAATTCCTTCAGGTGTCACTACTTGGAACCTCTTAGAAAAGGAGTTATAGCAAAAATGACACACCTTGTTGAAATCTGGATTATTCTAGAGAGCGAATTTGTAGAGCATTCCCCACATGGAATATTTGTTGTATGGATCTAGAATTTTTACACAAAATACTACAAAATTTAATTTAACCAACACATTTTTTCTTACTGAATTTGGATTTGTTATGAATAAGTTATGACGTGTTTACCCGAAACACCTATTTTAGACTAGTTTCAGGACTAGCCACAAATCCTATTTTCCACGGAGTGTAACTACAAAAATACAACGACCCAAAAATTGAAATTATTACCTAAGCTACTTGGATATGTTTCCTCAATAATCTCCCAATTTCACGGTCTGAATCATTCTAGAAAAAACATTATTGTGAAAATGGTGAGATGACCTGTAAACAACATACCTTAGAAAGCATCATCAAAATAATTTATCCTCCTTTGAATTTCGGCCTTCTTTACTTCACCTTCCCTCTGAAATTCAGCTTAGATATCCTTTGGTTACCTCAGTCACCTGTAGATATTCAAAATTATCAAGTGTTATTGAAATGAGAGAGCCTTGCCTCTTATTTATACTTTCATGTAGCTTCCTTAGAAACGTCTTCTAGACCACTTTGTCCACATAGTCACCTATGTCCAACTTTACCCAATTTTCCACTTGTCCATATATCCAATAGCCACTTGAATACTTAACCCATTTTCCTCATTTTAGGGTTGAACTTCTTATAACCACTTTCCATAATTAGAAAGTTCTCCATTTACTTTATTATTTAAATAATCCTACTTGACTTTGTCACTTCACTTTATTATTTAAGTAATCCTGTTTGCCTTTGTCACTTCACTTTATTATTTAAATAATCCTCTTTAACTTTGTCACTTCAGTTTATTATTTAAATAATCCTCTTTGAATTTGTCACTTCACTTTATTATTTAAATAATTTATTCTTTGCAAGAACTTTGACTTCTTTGACCTTTTGGGGCTTCAAGCCAACACATGAGGGTCCTCCAACTTCGTAAGGACAAAAATCTCAAACCGTGAGGAGTTATGTGACGTTCCACATACCACTAGAAATGGAATGACATTTACTATTGATATAGAATAGTCTTACCTGCAAATATATCAAAAATCATACCATTATACATCAAACAAACTTGGGTCCTACCCAAACCTTTGTGCTACCGAAATTCACTACCGTACTTTCTTCAAGGGTTGACATCAATGAAAACCAACCCAACTAATCAACAATATCCCCCTTTGGAATTGATGGAAACAATATGATGCAATACTAAAATCATATCACTCATGCTCCCCCTGGAACCATGCTTGCATCTCTGTGACCAACACTCCCCCTGGAAACATGCCTCTGTCCTATGCATCTGATAAATCTCTCCCCCTTTGTCATTAATGGAAAAAGTATATTTCCATTTGGGTCTTCTCCCCATAACTGAATCATTTGATATCCCAACCTGAACTGTCCTCTTTATGGTGCTTCCTTGTGTACATCTAAGACATATAATATAAGTATTCAAAAGCATATTTTGGAGTAGAAATAACTCTGAGCCTCTGGCGAAGATACTCAAAGGATTTCCGTGGAAGCGGTTTTGTAAAGATGTCTACCACTTGTTATTTTGTGCCCACATATTTAACTCTGATGTTATTTTATACAACCTATTCCCATAGAAAGTGATACTTGATTGGAATGTTCTTCTTCTTGGAGTGCATCACCGGGTTCTTTGAGATACTGATGGTGCTTGTATTATCACAATAGATTGGAATGGGCTCATCATACTCAACTTGTATATCTGTTGAAATTTGTTTCATCCATAAAACCTATGTACAACATGATCCTGCTGCAATAAACTCTACCTCGGGTATAGATAAATATACTGATTATTGTTTCTTGCTTATCCATGATACTAAAAACTCACCCAAGTAGAATGTTGATCCACTGGTGCTTCATCGATCATCAATGCAACCTGCCTAATTTGCATTTGTGTAAGCAATAAGTCATAGATCCTTTCCTTTTGGATACCATAATCCAAACTCTTCTATTCCTTTGAGATATCTGAAAATCCTCTTCACTGCTAATACATGTGATTCCTTTGGTGCTACTTGAAATTGTGCCACCTATTCAACTACCTGCATTACATATGGTCTAGATGATGTCACATATAGCAGGCTACCAATCATTGACATGTATTTCCTCTAATCTGTAGAATTTGAATCATCATATTTTCTCAACTTGCAACTGGTTTGCATGGGAGTGATAACTAGTTTTCAATCTTCCATTCCAAACCTCTTTAGCATTTCTCTAATATAATTGGTTTGAGAAATAAAAATTCTTTGGTTTCTTTGACGTATATGAAGACCTAGAAAGAAGGACAGTTCTCCAAGGAATGACATTTCAAATTCATTCTGCATGTCCTTTGAAAATTTTTGGCTTAACCTATCATCAATACTTTAAAAAATAATATCATCAACATAAAATTCAATTAATAAAATACTATTTTGAGTTACCTTGATGTAGAGGTTGATGTCTACACTTCTTTTTCTGAACCCTTCCTGCTGTAGATATTTATCCAGTCTAGAGTACCATGCTCTAGGAGTCTGTTTTAGACCATACAAGGCCTTCTTTAATTTACACACATAGTCTGCGTCCTCTGATAACTGAAATTCTTCTAGTTGTTCAATGTAGACTTCTTCTTCAAGTTCCCCACTCAAAAAAGTTGATTTTATGTCCATTTGATACACTTTAATATTTTTGGAGCATGCATAAGCTAAAAGAAATCAGATTTCTTCCATTATGGAAACTGGGGCAAATGTCTCTTAAAAGTTGATTACTTCAACCTATGCATATCCTTTACATACCAATCTAGATTTGTTCCTTGTATCATGTCCATATTCATTCAATTTATTCATGTATACCCACTTTGTGCCGATCACATTCTTATCCTTTGGTATTGTAACCAATTCCCAAGTGTCATTTTTCTCTATTTGATCCAATTCTTCATCCATGGCCTTATTCCAAAATTCATCCATGTTGGCCTCTTCAAAACACGTTGGTTTAATCGTAGATGAGAGTGTTAGGTGCGTTTTTTCTAGTGAACGGATTCTTCTTCTAGTCTCAACTCCTACATCTTTGTTTCTGATAATCTGATCTGAAGGATGATTCTTATGTACTTGTCTACTAGGTGTCTTTGGAGGCACTTGATGAACTTTCTCTTCTAGTTCTGTCAGATCCTCTTCATCTTCCCCTTCTATTTATTTTTCATCTTCTGCTTCTTCTTCATAAAGTTGTTCCATTGATTCATTTTCTTCTTCCTTTAATTATTGTCTCCCTGTTTAATCAATTTTTATGTTGATGATTTCCACAACTTTCTTCAATATCAGGTTGTAACACTTGTATGCTTTCTTTGTACTTGAATAACCAACATGTACTCTTCTGTCCACACGAGAGTCAAACTTTCTTATTCTTCCATCTTCTCTTTTGATGTAGAATTTGCTTCCAAAAAATATGAAGTGCTTCAAATTTGTTGGTCTTCCTTTCCATAGCTTGTAGGGATTTTTTTCAGTGTTGTTTCTGAGCATTAATCTGTTTTGAATGTGAATTGTTGTATGCACTACCTTTGTCCAAAATATATCTGTCAATTTGGAATCCATTAGCATTGTTCGATACATTTACTGTACTATCCTGTTCTTTTTTTCAATAACTCCATTCTGTTGAGGTGTCCTAGCAACAAAGAATTGCCTTTTTATTCCATGCCTACTGCAGTAGTCCATAAATTCCTTTGAAGTGAACTCTCCTCTATTATCAGATCCCAAGAATTTGATTTTTGAATATATTTAATTTTCAACCATTTCCTTGTAGACCTTGAAGTTTTCAAAAGTTTCTGATTTATTCCTGAGAAAGTAAATTGCAGTCATTCTTGTATAATCATCAACTAATAACATAAAGTATTTCTCACCTTTTAAACCCTTTGTTGTAGTTGGTCCAACTAGATTAGTATGCACAATTTATAGTGGTCTTTTCGTTGAATATTCTTTTTATTTAAACCTAGTCTTTGTTTTCTTTCCTTGTTGACAATGCTTGCATAAAGTGTTGTGTAACACCCTGGGTTTCTAACCCTCATTTTTAAATAATGTATTGTTACAATGATGAGAGGCCCGAGTGCCCAAACAATTATTAAGGAGCTAGTATGCCCAGGAAATGTAATGTTTTGATAATTATTAATAATAAACACATCACTGGCTTCTAAACGGACAAGGAATAGAGTTATAGGAGGCTATGATTCCACTAGATAGGGGGCTTGTGGGGCTAAGTGTTTATTTCTATGTTAATTACCATTTTTGCCTAAGGGAGGGGATCGATTATGTGAGCTTCTTAGGAAAGGCCAAGAGGTTCTTGATTCCCCACGAATTTACTTAAACCTGCCTCTGGTCTGATGGGGGGGTTCGACTGATGGCTTGTTCATTGATTTCCTGTTCATACCATTCTTTCCCTCATGCACTTTCATGCACCCACTTACCCATTCATTGATCCATACTCATCCACGTCTTGGCTTGGGGAAAGGGAACCAAATTGCTGAAGATTAGCCATGGGATAGTTGGATGTAATGGTCACTGGTGCAATCCAGCCATGACCTAGGGCCTGCATGTCTGAGATGCATTAGTCTGTGCCCTATTTTTCTCACGACTGTGAGTCTTGAGAGTTCTAGCATTGATATTCTCGACCAACTATTCTGGAGGCCCTAGAAAAAGGAGAAGGATTTCCTGAGGGACTGCATGGTAGAGAAGGGTGCAGGTCCATTCTCTTGGGGTGATACAGGCTCGGTGGAAGAGATATGGGTACTTGGATTGTTGTGGGTATTGGGAAACCTGTGAGATCTTGAGAGTTGACTAGTTTGGGAACCCGAGTACACTCTGGAACCATCCTTGTGGATTCATAGCCCTAGCTTGGGGGTGACACTGTTGTTGAGATTTGGAGCAGTGGTGTCTATGGTTGGGTGGAACATCCTTGGTTTGCAACCAGTTGGTGTCACCTTTTTATAAAGATAAGTGCTCTCTTTTGTGATATTATTATATGTGTATGAATGTATTCCACTATGTAATATAATTATCGTTTAACTAAGTCTTAGATTATGCATTCTTGTTGGATATTTTTTTGCATGTCATTAAAGTATTTTCTTTTATGCATCCTTAAATTTTAAAAAGGTATTGGTAAAAGAGTATGAAGTCCAAGGGTGCGCTTGAAGGTAGTATACCTTGTCCTGTGGGTGGCTAGGTATGTTATAGATTGGTATTAGAGCTTCTGGTTGAATCACTGGGCCAATATGGGCTGGGTCTGTTGGTCAGAGTCTCATGGTTGAGATCAAACCCTAACTGCGAAGTTGAAAGGCTCACGAGGAATGGGGTTGCAGAATATATGTAGGAGTTGGAACATCATAGACCCTTTGTAAGGGTTCGAAGGATCATGACCATTCTCCTCCGATTTCGGGAGAGATCACCACTGTAGGATCAAGAGAGATCCAGGATCATTGGATTGAAGGATAGGTGAACAGGGGTCATCCGATGTAAAGGAATCAAGGGTTAAGGTGACAATCGTCGGATCCCATGGGAGAGAGAGATCAACGGAAATGAGGCATTGTAGGGAACCAAGTTGCATGGGAAATAAGTTCCCCAAGGAAGTCCCACAATCCAAACCATGGTTTCACCAAGGGGTTACATGTCAGCATCAAGAGAATTGTAGGTCGAAAAGTGGGTTACTCCAAACTACCGATGCGTGCCCCCGCAAATTGAAAGGCATGTAGTGATGTGACTTTCTAGCGCTCAAGCAACGAACCTCCGAAGAGCAGAAGTAGTTAGGGACCATCGATCTGTAGGAGGACACGCATCAACCAATCATGTGCTCTAGGTGAAAGAACTTTGAGAAAAGGCGAGCAAGGAGAAGTTGATAATTGAGATTTTCGGACCCTAAAGATCTGAAGTGAATTGCAGCTGTCCGATCTAGGAGGACACGTGGCATAAATATGTGCACTTCGGGGAAAAATGAATGTTGAGAGTTGAGTTCTCTAAAGTATGAAGATCTGAATAAATCATAGCCATCAATCCATGGGAAACACACATTAGTAGATTGCGAGCTTTATATAAAAAAAATTCAGAAAAAAGTTGAAGTTTGAGTTTTTCGAAACCCGAAGACCCGAAAGGATCTCATCCATTGATCTGTAGAGAGCCACGCATCACTAGTCTATGGCTTTAGATAAAATCCAATGGGGATAGATAAGTTTTGAAGTTTTATATTTCTAAAGTCCGAAGACCCGAAGTAATCCTTAACCATCATATTAAGGAGGACACATTGTTCTGATCCACATAATTCATTTAAAGACCCGAAGTGAATCTTAGTCATCCGATCCAAGAGGACACATGGTGACATATTGGCCAGTTTGAGAATTCAGAGTTCGGGAGAATTGGAAATGTGCTAGTATGGAAACTCCCGAAGTCCCAAAGCCCGAAGAGTTGAAGTGATGTGGCTTGTGGATGTCACCTGGGATGATGTGGAAACATGGGATGCGTGCCATGTGTCAGTAAGTTTTTAGCATATTGAGTATTGAAATTTTAGTTAGAATGTGACATGTGTCACCCGCCTCATTGGACCACGTGCTCGATTCCAGTATTTCACCACGTGGCGACAGATCGTATAGTCCGAATACTGGGCACTCAAGAGGGAAAGATTTGACAGGTTGTGTTGGGTTGAAAACTCCTGAAGGTTGGAGTACATATTGACCATTGATTCCGAAAGACATACGTCGAAGGATCATTGACATCGGGTGAAAGCACTATGGGAGAAAATGCAGGAGGAAAGTTTGAAACTTCTGAAGCCCAAAGAGCTAAAGTGATTCACAACTGCTGATCTATGGGAGGACACTCGTCGATAGCTCATGAACTCTGGGTAAAAGCGTTCCTAGAGGAGGCAACCGAGGAAATTTGAGAGTCCCAAAGCATGAAGTCCCAAAGTGTATATTGATCATTGATCATGAAAGAGGACGGGGACCATTGATCCGGTCCTGGCTGAAAGTTCTGAAGTCCTGAAGTTTTGGACAAGCACTTTTTCAGCTAAGTGTAGGGTCATGGCTGTGGTCATATGCAGATTGAAAGTTGAGGGAAGGAGGGCTAAGGGCCAAATTGGTGGTCTTCAAGAAAGAAAGGTGATAAGGAAGGATTTAGCTGTGGTTTCTAGTCATGGTCAACTGGGAAGGTGGTTTGAAGGAAGCGCCTACATAGGATGAAATTCTGTGTTAGCCAAGGATAACATGACACTATTATTTTCAAAGAATGGGATATGATCTCTATGAACAAAAAAAATAAAGAGACCTGCAACATGGTTTGGAATTTTTTTTTATCATATGCATAATTCTAACAAAATGGTCTCTTACACATTTTGTAGAATTAAGGGGCTTAAGCACATCAACTCAGGATACGTATTGATAAATGAAAGAAGGCGAGGGAGCCTCTAGTCATGATAAGGAGGCCAAAGGCCAGAAGAAAAGAGTTGGTAATGCAGAGACAGAGTCCAATGGACGCAAGGGAAAAGGAGAGTAGGAAATGTTAATAGAAACGGTAACAATCCTGAAGATGGAAGTGTAGAGCTACAAAGAAGACAACGAGAGACTGATGAGAGAGAAAATTCAGATAAATGCTCGAGTGTTGCATAGCTTAAATTAGTTGTAGAGAAAAATGAAGAAGGGATCAAAATCGAGACAAGAGGAAGAAGGCAGGTGCCATGAAAGAAGGGATGATTGTGGAAGAGCTGGTTATTCCAGAAGTGCTATCAGATCTCATGGACAACACTCACCTCCTTACTTAGAAAGAAAGTTTTATGCAATGAATGATACCGTAATAAGTCCATAGGTGTCTCTTGTCAAACACCAAATAAGGAAACAAGAGGTATATAGTTTTCAAGGAGGGATGAGAAAGCTCAAGCCACCTGTAATGTCCCCCACCTCTTAGAGAGGTGATGAGGAGACTCAGTGGCCTGGGCACCCCCACTAGGTCATAGTCTCACACTGAGGGGGAAGGACAACTAGACTAAAGTTATATTTTTAAGTTGACTTGAGAAAGGAAAAGGATAAAAGGAGTAAAAGATAACTCAATAGAAGAATAGAAGTTAACCCTGGGAGTTAACCTAACTCAACAGAGAATCATAAGGGAAATGTATAAGTAAGAGGCTAGGGTGCACCTATGAGGCATTCAGATTTTGGTATATTTCTTGTTAGTTCTCTTGAGCATTCAGTTTGGGGGTTTGCTGTACAAACCCTTGTGAGCAACTCAGTGGTGAAATATCCACTCACCTTGTTCCATAGCTTGGTCTCGGGGATGAAATATTCCTCCACACCATTCTATTCTCAGCATATTCCCTTCTAGAGCTTCAGAAGATAGCAGGTTCATACTGTTGGGGAATTTCCAGCAAGGGTGCACCATACCCTTGAGGAGGGTTCAATTTATCCATTCAGGAGGGTGCAACTCTCTTAGAAGATTTCACAGTTGGAGAGGTTTTCCTTGGACGTTGGGCTTGAAACTTCAGGAGGAGGATCCCACTACCTTGATCTATTACTTGATCAAGTTTGTGCTCATTTGGAGCATTCTTCCATCTTGGCCGAATTATTGAGGGCTCCAGTCCCCACTTGGAGCATGGCACTCTCTAGTTGGAGGGTTTGACATTCATATCTGCTTGGTACTTGTATTCATTACTTATCCAGCCTTTAGAGGCTTCTTTTTTATTGTCAGGATCATTTTGTAGTAGCTCATATCTGTTGTTTGTACGACCATCTGAGGTTTATGCCAGATCGGCCATCTATTGCATTGATCCTACATTACTTATAATAAAAGGGTCAAATCTTTGCTTGTGCTTCTATATTTTGAATGTATGATGATCTTCATGTGTTGAATGAATCTTGTATGCACTTAATAACTCAATAAACACCTTCACACCAACAAACCAGTGGTATTTAGTGATTCCAAGACAGAGTTGGGCTTGGGATCATTACACCACCTTCCTTTGGGGGTGAAAGAGAAAGGGAAGATGATGCTGAAGCATGGTTTCTTGGGCTCAGGAGATATTTTTAGTTGCATAACTATTCATCCAATATGGAATCTAGGATTGCCACCTACCATTTACATGGGAAAGATGCAATGTGGTGGGACCAACTAAAGAAAGTGGAACATGTTAATGAAAGTAGGATAACTTGGAAATAATTCAAGAAGTACTTCCAGAAGGAGTACCTCTCAGAGCATTTCCATGACAAGAAAATGCAGGAGTTCTTTGAACTCATATTGGGAAGCATGACTATGGCAGAATATGAGAAGAGGTTCTTGGGATTGTTAAAATATGTCAGGTTCATTGTGTTGGCAGATTTATAGTTTGGAGTGAGCTTGTCATTGATGGAAAGAATAATGATGGAAAATATCAACATGATCAATAGTGCAACGATAATGGAAGAGGAAGAGAAACAATGAATGTTGGATCTCATTCAGAATCCTTGATTATCGTCAGATCTGCATTCAGAGAGGCGTAGCGCGTAGTAGACAAGAATATATATCAAGAATTAAATATGAGCATGGGGTCTGACTATCGTTGGATCCAGGACAACCTGCACGTTCTTTAAAGTGCAAGGAGAAGCAGGCTTACAAAATCCTGAAAGTAGGAGGACCATCCATCTTCAGGCAAGACACATGGTAACAAATCAACATTTCACTGACTGGAAAGTCAGAGGAAGGAGGTGCTCTAACCCCTTGAACTCATGATATTCAATATCGCAAAATGATTCTAGACGTTGAAGACAGAGGACACATGTCAAGCGATCAACATTTCACTGACTGAAAGTTCAATGGCATGAGGTGCTCTATCCTTCCAATTCACGATATGAAAAATCGCGATATAATCTCAGTCATTGGATAGAGGAAAAATTGGGACCATCGATCCAAGAAGGATACATGGTGAAAGATCATCCCTTCATTGATTGGAAAGTCAAAGGAACGAGTTTCCCTAACCACTTGAACTCACGATATGCAAAATCGCAAAATAATCCTAGTCATTGGCTTAAGGACAAATCTGGGTCATCATATCTAGGAGGTAGAGCATGAAAGACCATGTCAGCAAGGACAAGTGGCAACCTACGTCAGTAAGGACATGTGGTAGTCACACGGATCACGAAACCTTATTGTTAGGACCATACAATGTACCTTTTTTCTCACACTTTTTTCTACCTTTACACCCTTGTTCACTCACATTTAAAATCACATTATCACTTTACCCTATCTTTCCAAAGGTATATAATGTCTCTTCTCTTTACTATATGTTTAATCTGTTTTGCATATAATTTTACATTACTCTCGTACTTAACCATTGATCAGAAATGTATAAGTGCTGAAACAGTTCGAACTGCAGATTAGCATTGAGGCCTGTTGCTGAAACAGTTAAAGCATGCAACCCCTGTGGCTGAAACAACTCACACAGAAGAAGCTACTACACTCTCCGTGGTCTACGATGTTGAAACAAAAACTCACACAGAAGAAGCTACTACACTCTCCGTGGTCAACAATGCTGAAACAACAACTCACATAGAAGAAGCTGTTACATAGTCCGTGGTCAACGATGCTGAAACATCAAATCACACAGAAGAAACTGTTACACAGTCCATGGTCTACGATGCTGAAACAACAACACAAAACTGTTACATTGACCACAACAGCCACACCTTGAGCTAGCATTAACCATCGCTGTTGCCTGAGACCAAGTTGCTGAAACAGTCATAACACAAATCCCGTGGCTGAAACAACCCACGATCTGCGATGCTGAAACAACATACAACAACAGTAACAAGAAGACAAATAAAGAAGTTGTTACTCCAGCCGCAACAACACCTCACTCAGCACTTGTAATAGCATTCTGTTGTGGGAGACTAGGATATCTTATTCTAGTTTAGAAAGTCGATTTGACTAAGAATAGGACTCAGATGTACACCTGTAATTTGTTGATGAAATTGTATCGAAGGGATTCTCCTCTTTAAATAAGAGGAAATCATCATTAGAGAGGACCTTTTGCTTTACCTAAGAAAGCATTTTACAGAGAAGGACATGTTTTACTTCAGATTGTAATATGATACAGTTGACAGATGAATAAAAGACTATTCTGATCATTTCTCTCTAGTTCCTTTCGTTTCAGGGGAATATTGTGAGAAGGGAGGGCCCACCTTCTTCACAAGATTCACCCATTAGCTTTATAGTGTGTTAGTGTTATTTCTGTTTATGCCTTGATTAAACTTTGTTTTGATGAAACACTACTTTATTGAACTTTGTTTTGCTGAAACACTACTTTACTGAACTCTGTCTTGTTGAAACTCTGCTTTACTGGTTGTTACATTGTTTTCATATGATTCATGCTTGGGTAACTGTTAATCATTTTAGTTAGCAATCCTATTTGGTGAATTTATGAAATCTTGATAATCAGGGACAGGTGTTGAAGATTCCTGCTTGGGGAATAGGGTCCTGTTCTCTGTTAGAGATAGTTAGCCTTCAGTGCATATCAATTATTTCAATTAGTAATGAGTTCATGAAAGTGTGTTAATTGGAAATAGGTGTTGAAGATTCCTGCTTGAGGAATAGGGTCCTGTTCTTTGTTAAGAGGTAGTTAGTCTTCAGTGTGTGTTAATCATTTCAATCAACAATGAGTTCATAGAAGTGTGGTGATCGGAAACAGGTGCTGAAGATTCCTGTTTTGGGAATAGGGTCCTGTTCTCTAGTTATAGAATAGTTGGTCTTTCCTTTTACAGTGTCTCAAAGGATTTATTTTATAGTTTGTTATTTCTTTACTGTAATCCAGGATTCTTTGGACAAATATTTCTTTAAACATTGAACTCTGCAATAGGTAGATTGCTTTCCTGTAATTCAAGTTAGAACTTCAGTTGTTTAACGAAAAGTATGATTAATATGTTTTTACTACAAATCTAGGTTGCTTTTGAGATTGAGCATACATAGTGTGTGGTTACCTTTGAAATAAACAGACTTCCATGGGTTGACAATTTATGTAGCACTTGATTGTTTAGTTAAATAAGCAATTATAGTGACCAACATTTTTGCGTCGTTGCCGGGGAAGGTAATTATAGATTTCAAAAGCACTTATGATTTTTCAAATACAAAGATTGCATGAGAGGACGCGGAGACCCCAAAGACACTGACCCTACAGGTGGCAGGGGCAGAGGAAGAGGAGGAAGAAATACTTATATTGACGAGATTATATCAAAGTCTGAATCTGTTGCTCAACAACCAAACTCTCGGAAACCAAAATACCAACCTTCATTTCAAGCAAACTTCGAGATGGGGAAAGAAGTTTGGAGTCCTGAGATAGTCAAGAAACCAGTAGGAAACATTGAGGATAGAGCAAGCACAACAGGGGAGAAGACAGAGGAAAACATGGATGAGTACAATGAAGAATTGCATCATGAAGAAAAGGCAGGTCCTGAAGGAGAGGTAAACGATGAAAACTCTTTTTCTACATTAGGATTTCCTATTGGTGATATTCCTAGAGGGGTA
>ML824738.1:33272-44031 GCA_009831015.1 Picea engelmannii | reverse complement strand
CAACCTTTCAAAGAGAAGTTATAGGAATCTTTTCTGATATGCTTAATGACTCTATGGAAATTTTTATGGATGATTTTACCCCATATGGTGTTTCTTTTTAGGAAGCACTACAAAACCTTGAGAAAGTACTTAAACAATGTATACAAGCCCACCTTTCCTTAAGTACGGAAAAATTCTATATGATGATGAGTGAAGGAATAGTTCTTGGACATTTTATCTCATCTCAAGGAATTCAGGTAGACCCATCCAAGATACAAGTCATTAAGGATCTTCCTACTCTCAAAACCCAAACAGAGGTAAGAAGTTTTCTAGGACATGCTGGATACTACAGAAGATTTATCAATTTTTTTTCCAAAATAGCTTCTCCCCTGTTTGTGTTACTGATGAAAAATGCTGAATTCAAATGGACTAATTCTTGCCAGGAAGCATTTAATACACTTAAACATCAGTTATCTACAACTCCTATTCTTAGAGGACCTGATTGGACACTTCCTTTTCATATATCCTTTGATGCTTCAGATACTGCAATAGGAGCTATCTTGGGACAAGAAGAAAATAATCTCCCTTATGCTATTTATTTCATTAGCAAGAATATGACTCATGCTGAACTCAATTATACAGTTACTGAAAAGGAATTCTTAGCAGTTATCTATGCTATTAATAAATTTAGACATTACATTACTGGCTAATCTACTCTTGTCCATACTGATCACTCAACTATCAAATATTTAATGAACAAACCTATCACAAATGCTCGAGTCACCAGATGGTTATTATTATTGCAAGAATTTGATATTACAATTGTAGATAGACCAGGAAAAGAAAATGTAGTTTCTGATTTTCTTTCTCGGTTAAAACGTGATGATGATACCCCAGTAGATGATTCCTTTTCTGATGAATATCTATTTGCAGTTTCTTCTCACTCACCTTGGTATGCAGACATCACTAACTACTTGGTTGTAGGGAATTTACCACCACACCTATTCTATCGAGAGAAAAGAAGAATCATTCAACAAAGTGCTTAGTATAGTTGGATAAGTAGGTGTCTTTTCCATACAGGACCTGATCAAAAAATCCAAAGGTGCATTAGAGAAGATGAGGTTTATGACCTACTAAAAGCTTGCCATGATGGCCTTTGTGGAGGGCATTTTGATGATAAGAGAACATCACATAAAATTCTCAGGATGGGGTATTATTGGCCCTCACTTTTTAAAGATGCAAATAAATATGTCTAGGCCTATGATAGCTGCCAAAGAATGGGCCAACCTAATCATAAATATGAAATGCCATTAAACCCCCAGATAGTACTTGAACCATTTGAAAGATGGGCCTTAGACTTTGTATGACCCATTAACCCCCCATCCAATCAAAAATTTTACATAGTGGTCTGCACAGACTATATGACCAAATGGGTGGAAGCTAAAGCACTCCAGAGAGAGACCGAAGAAGCAGTCATAGATTTCCTATTTGAATACATATTCATCAGATTTGGAGTGCCAAGAGAATTAGTTACAGATGGAGGACCTCCTTTCACTTCTCATGGTTTTAAAGCCACCCTTCAAAAATATCATATTCAACATAGAATGAATAAAGCATACCACCCCCAAGACAATGGACAGGTGGAAAGCACAAATAAAGTAATAGAATCCATTCTCACAAAAACAGTGAAGGAAAACATAAAGGATTGGTCTCACAGACTCCCTAAAGCATTATGGGCCTACAGAATTACCTAGAGAAACACTACAGGATTCTCCCCCTATGAATTAGTTTATGGAAAGAGTGTTGTCTTTCCTATGGAATTTGAAATCAAAACCTTAAGGACTGCTTCAGCTGTTAACCTTGATTTGACCGATGCATAGACAACTAGGTTGCAACAGCTTAATGAACTGGATGAAAAAAGACTAGATGCCATTCATCAGACAACTATGATTCAATAACAAAGATCAAAATGGAATGACAAAACTATCAAGCATAAGCAATTCCAAAAAGGTAATTGGGCCCTACTGTACGACTCTCGGTTTAAAGAATTTCAAGGGAAACTACGTACAAGATGGCTTGGACCCTATGAAGTAGACACTGTTTTCCCCAATGGAACAGTAAGGCTCCTCACAATCGATGACTCTAAAACACCGTTACTTGTAAATGGTCATCGGCTCCGTCTGTACCAGTGCGCTATTTCCAAAGAAGATTTTAAGGCCACATGTGTGGCAGACTCTCATTACCTCTTTTTAGAGGGGGCTCCTACCCCTCATTGCAATTAATTCTTTTTATTTAATTTCTTTAGTATTAGATTAGATTTCATTTACTAATAATCCCTGTCAAGAAATACCATGTTACAATTGATTTTTGCAGATTCTCGATCAAAGCAAAGGCCTACTAAGGAAGGACGATCTTACTTGAAGAAGAGCAAAGCTTGCCCATTGCTAAAACACCATTGTTCAGCAACCCTTCGCCATTTTCCCATTGCTGAAACACCACTGTCCAGCAAACTTCTCACCATTTTCCCCATTGCTGAAACACCATTGTTCAACAATTCTTCACATTTCCCAATTGACGAAACAACACCGTTCAACAATTGTTTCGCCCTTCTTCCCATTGCTGAAACACCACTGTCAGCAACCTTTCATCATTTTCCCATTGCCACGGTTCCATAATTCTTCACATTTTCCCATTGCTGAAACACCACTGTCCAACAAACTTCTCGCCATTTTCCCCATTGCTGAAACACCATTGTTCAACAATTCTTCACATTTCCCCATTGACAAAACAACACCGTCCAACAATTGTTTCACCCTTGTTTCTATTGCTAAAACACCACTTCCTCAGTAGTATTCTGCAACATCACTCTTCAACAAACATCTCTCTGTTCTTCCTACGGCTGAAACACCAACTTTTCGGCATTTTCTGTCAATAAGCGTTTGCGCTCTCATACTATATTTTGTCCTTCCAGTCAACAAATCCTTGATACAATTCATCTAACAAATCAAAAGTCTCTGCCACGGCCACTGCAGAATTATAATGGACGGGCATTATATTTTGTTTAAGTACGAATCAAAAGGTAAAGGCGAGGTATGTAAATTCTATGTAAATACAATTAAGCTATAGTTAATGAGAATATTCCAAAACATTATTACCACTCGTGTAAAATCATTATTAGCCGCACTTGAAGGGGGGGAGGAAATATCAAACTTGTATACCATCATTTCACATGAATTAACCACTGCCATTCCTATTTACCATCCTTTCGTTTGTTTCACCACCATTTGCATGCCTTCACTCGAAAAACTTACTCTGCACAGAAGCTCTTACTTGACTCTTTGACGGTGTATTTTACTGAGCTGTTAGCTATGGGAGGCTCTGTTATACGGTACGAACCCGCCACGAGAGCCCTGTTAGAACTGTATCCAGAAGCCTATCAAATTTTTCTCTAGGCAGGATGGCTCGGTTATTTTCAGAGACTCTAGGGGTTTGATCAACAACAGGTTCTGCAATTTGCCCAAAATCTCCAGGAAGATCATTCCATTGTTCAAGGGGTTTGGATTTCAGTTACAGAAGAGGATATAGTGTAGGTTTTGGGTCTCCCTACTAATGGCCTTCGCTTGTTCAGCCACAAACATATCATCCTGAATGCCCAACATGATTTCCTCTTGCCAGGGGAACAAATTGAACCTAAAGGCCAGGGTGTCTGACTCAGCTCGTTGCCACCTCCATGGTCGGAAGTTGAAAAATTCGTCAAACAGTACCTTACCTGCGAAGGCTGATACCAGGTAGTCTACCAGCATGATTTTTTCCTGTTGTCTCATTTACGACATAATAGATTGGTGAACATTCCTTATTATCTGCTCGGTTGTCTTAAAAATATGTCGCACTACTGTAAAAAGGCTAAATATCTCGCCCTTTCACTCACCCATCACCGTCTCGTTCAACTTCTTATCCAAAAGGGTTTTTCCCAACAAAACCTTCCACTAAACAACCCATCCATAGATCCCCAAGAAGCTGTTGAAATTCCTGAAAATCTTCAGGAACAACAACCACAAAACCCTCCAGATTCTCCAGAAATACCTAATAGTCCGCCTATAGACCCAATCAATCCAATTAACCCCCCTACCATACCAAGCCCACCCCACACCTTACCAGAATCATCCACTTCTTCCCTTCATATTCTTAGCGATGATTCTGAACCAAACAATTCTCCCTGTTCCATCATTGAGGAAAAACCCCCACGAAAACAAAAGCAAATTCCTTTCTTTCTGCCCTTTTTACAAAGAAAACGAACAAGGGCCTCAACAAGGGCAGCCACTACTACCACTGCCCTAGACCCCCAACCCATCCGACTAATACCCTGTACACCTCTAACCTCCCAAATGCCAGAATCTTTGCCTATTCCACCCACGGGCACTGAAACACAAGAACCAGACGCCCAGTATGTTGTGACACCATCTATTTCAAACACACTAGTTGAAACACAAGAACTAGCTACCCATTCAGTAGCTGAAACACAAGAACCAGCTACCCATTTAGTAGCTGAAACACAAGAACCAACTACCCATTCAGTAGCTGAAACACAAGAACCAGCTACTCATTCAGTACCTGAAAAAAAAGAACCAACTACCCATTTAGTAGCTGAAACACAAGAACCAGCTACAGTTGAAACACAAGAACCAACTGCTGATATTGTTATTGAGACACATGAATCAGATGTCCAGGGTGCTGCAACATTACTTTCTTTACATCAAGAAGCTGAAACACAAGAAGCAGTTGCCGATCTTGTAGCTGCTCCACAAGAACCAGCTAGTGCGGCTATGACTGCTACACAAGAACCAGTCACCCCTCAACCAAAACCAACAATGGCCTCTGTCTTACAAGAAAATGAGTTCCTAAAATCTGAACTGGAGGCCTATAAGCAAGAGCTAGCCGCAACAAAGGAAGCCTATGAGAAGGAACTTAATTTGTACACCCTAGATCGCACAACGACCATGTCAGAGGGAACTACAACAGAGAATCCGTGTAGAGAATATATGTGCAGTCAATGTGGGGACATCTACTATCAGGCAGGCTACAAAGTAATTCAAATTCCAATGCCAGGAGCTACCCCTGCACCTTCGACTTTTGTAGTCAAAGAAGAACACCCTGCTGTTACACAAGAACTAGTAGGACCTTCCAAAATTAAGACTGAACCCTGGCCTGCAACAAATGTCAAATCTAAAACCCCTGCTTTTGTTAATAAAGTTGTACAAACATTGCCTATTGATGAATCTTCCCCTCCTAGCTAGATCAATACCCACACCTTTGTGGAACAAGCCACTGAGACCCTACCTCAGCCTATTACTTGCAATGCTGAAACACAAACTCAGCCATGGGATGAGAAAGCAATAATACAGAAATGGAAAAAAGAGTCTGCTATTACACAGGCCAAAATCCTGCAGGAACACAGACAGATATGGATAAATCATATCTTCTCAAATTGGGAAGCTTTGGTGCAAACACGCTAGGAGTCTCGCACCTTTAAGAAACAGAATAAAGAGCTAAAAGGCAGATTGCTCCTGATATTTGACTTGGCACAAAAGCTATTGGATGCAAGGAAACCATCCTAAAATTACTCTTTGTTCCTCATGGAATGATTTACATGGTTTCAGATCAAATCAATCACAGAAG
Organism: Picea engelmannii; assembly: GCA_009831015.1. Lineage (NCBI taxonomy): Eukaryota > Viridiplantae > Streptophyta > Pinopsida > Pinales > Pinaceae > Picea > Picea engelmannii. The sequence continues at coordinate 38,376 of ML824738.1, read as the reverse complement.
GCAGACCCCATGTAGTGTTACATCCAACAAATTTTGTTAAAACCTTTGTAGAAGCCTCTGCTATGGATCAACACCTCCTCTGTGAGGCATATTTTCATAATGAGGCCATCCCTGAGAATTGACAGCTTAACCTTAACCCTCTTGTCGGTGACATCCAAATTAGGGCAGTCACCTCCTTCCTTAACAATCAGATGATATGGCAGGATGAATTCCTAGCTGACAAGCACAATGAGGATAACTGCCTTCTCTGGATACAGCCAGAACCACAAAATGCTGCCACCTTTGTTACAGAGTATTATCAGTTTTTAAAGAAACCAGGGATGACTGAACACATTCAGCAACTACAGACAATAGTGCTTCAGGATTGTCAACACTTCATTAAATCATCAGAGATTGCTTCCCTACAGACAAATAACATGTTTTGGCAACAATCTACTGAGAAAAGACAGGAACACAATCCTTTTAGCCCCACTAATCTTGAGATAGAAATCTCCAAGGTACCTAACTACATCAAGTGTGTTCAACAATGTGCTGAAAGCTGGATAGGGTACCGGTTTCATTTTCCTATCCTCTAGATGCCAGCAGAAAAATATCAAGTCCATTATAAGTTGCCCAAGAAGGCTGAAACAACAGCTTGGCAAAGGTTACAATGTGTTCAAGGGTTCAGAGCTCCAACATACATCACCTTCCATAGCTACTGCTTGAGTAACTTGCATGCTCAGAGTCAGTATTCAGACTCTGATTTAGAGTGAAGTTGCCTGAGGACATGCAACATTTTAAGGTGGGGGGGATGTTAGGACCATACAATGTACCTTTTTTCTCACACTTTTTTCTACCTTTACACCCTTGTTTCACTCACATTTAAACTCACATTATCACTTTACCCTATCTTTCCAAAGGTATATAATGTATCTTCTCTTTACTATATGTTTAATCTGTTTTGCATATAATTTTACATTACTCTCGTACTTAACCACTGATTAGAAATGTATAAGTGCTGAAATAGTTCGAACTGCAGATTAGCATTGAGGCCTATTGCTAAAACAGTTAAAGAACGCAACCCCTGTGGCTGAAACAACAACTCACACAGAAGAAGCTGCTACACTCTCCGTGGTCTACGATGCTGAAACAACAACTCACACAGAAGAAGTTGCTACACTCTCCGTGGTCAACAATGTTGAAACAACAACTCACACAGAAGAAGCTGTTACACATTCCGTGGTCAACGATGCTGAAACAACAACTCACATAGAAGACATTGTTACACAGTCCATGGTCTACGATGCTGAAACAACAACACAAAACTGTTACATTGACCACAATAGCCACACCTTGAGCTAGCATTAACCATCGCTGTTGCCTGAGACCAAGTTGCTGAAATAGTCAGAACGCAAATCCCGTGGCTAAAATAGCCCACGATCTATGACGCTAAAACAACATACAACAACAGTAACAAGAAGACAAATAAAGAAGTTGTTACTCCAGCCGCAACAACAACACCTCACTCATCACTTGTAATAGCATTCTGTTGCGGGAGACTAGGATATCCTATTCCAGTTTAGAAAGTCGATCTGACTAAGAATAGGACTCATGTACACCTGTAATTTGTTGATCAAATTGTATCGAAGGGATTCTCCTCTTTAAATAAGAGGAAATCATCATTAGAGAGGACCTTATGTTTTAGCTAAGAAAGGATTTTACAGAGAAGGACGTGTTTTACTTCAGATTGTAATATGATACAGTTGACAGATGAATAAAAGACTGTTCTAAGCATTTCTCTCTAGTTCCTTTCGTTTCAGGGGAATCTTGTGAGAAGGGAGGGCCCACCTTCTTCACAAGATTCACCCATTAGCTTTATAGTGTGTTAGTGTTATTTCTGTTTATGGCTTGATTAAACTCTGTTTTGCTGAAACATTACTTTATTGAACTCTCTTTTGCTGAAACACTACTTTACTGAACTCTGTCTTGCTAAAACTCTGCTTTACTGGTTGTTACATTGTTTTCATATGATTCATGCTTGGGTAACTGTTAATCATTTTAGTTAGTAATCCTGTTTGGTGAATTTATGAAATCTTGATAATTAAGGACAGGTGCTGAAGATTCCTGCTTGGGGAATAGGGTCCTGTTCTCTATTAGAGATAGTTAGCCTTCAGTGCACATCAATTATTTCAATTAGTAATGAGTTCATGAAAGTGTGTTAATCGGAAACAGGTGTTGAAGATTCCTTCTTGAGGAATAGGGTCATGTTCTCTGTTAAGAGGTAGTTAGTCTTCAATGTGTGTCAATCATTTCAATTAGCAATGAGTTCATAAAAGTGTGGTGATCGGAAACAGGTGCTGAAGATTCCTGCTTTGGGAATAGGGTCCTATTCTCTGGTTATAGAATAGTTGGTCTTTCCTTTTGCAGTGTCTTGAAGGATTTCTTTTCCAGTTTGTTATTTCTTTAATGTAATCCAGGATTCTTTGGACAAATATTTCTTTAAACATTGAACTCTGCAATAGGTAGATTTCTTTCCTGTAATTCAAGTTAGAACTTCAGTTGTTCAAGGCAAAGTATGATTAATATATTTTTACTACAACTTTAGGTTGATTTTGAGATTGAGCATACATAGTGCGTGGTTACCTTTGAAATAAACAGACTTCCCTGGGTTGACAATTTATGTAGCACTTGATTGTTTAGTTAAATAAGCAATTATAGTGACCAACACTTATTGAGTGACATCATTCCAGTAGTTCAGTTTCGAGAGTTTTAGTATCAACATTCCGCCAAAGTCCCCAAAGTTGAAGTTCTGAGGTGGAGGATAGCCGTTCGATCACCACGGATTGTGGACCGTTGATATGAAGAGTGAAGTGCTCAAATTATTAGTGAGTGGACATAGGTTATGGTCACATCGTCGAGAGTTGGAGGAAGGCACTAACAACCAAGATCTATTTTAGAGTTCGTGACATGGGGAGTCGATATGTGACAAGGGAAGGAGAGAGGATGGGTGGAATACACATGTCGGAAGGAGGGGAAGGCAGTAAACAAAGGAGGAATTGGTAAGAGGTTTAGGATGGGCCCATACAAAACCACCTCATTCCAGACCCCCCCCCCCTCCTGTTAAAGGCAGAAACACGGAGGGGGTTCAGAATTGAATCTCAACTATAGATCTAAGCACTTCAATATCGTCCGCTCAGATTTGCGTGGTCCAATTTTTGAACCCCCCCCCTTCATTAAAGGAAGAATAACAAGGGGGGTCTGAAATTGAATCTAAACTGTAGATCTAGACATGCAAATTTTGGCCACTCGAATCATCCTGCTGTTTATCGGAATGCCTCATCACAGGATTCCCAAAATCATGAGTTGCAAAATATCTTTATGGATAAGCACTTGGTCATAGCTGGTGGTCATGAGAAGGGAATGATCCAGTCTAGCTAAGCTCCTTTTCGAGGTTTTGGAGATTGCAACTTGGAGATTCGAGATGCCTCACAATAGGAATTGCTGAAATGAAAATCGTGAAATCACCTTCTGAATAGGCATGTGGTCACCGCCCGAGGCCACATGTGAAAGGTGACAAAGGCATAAGGCTCAAGAGGTTCATAGTGTAACTGCTAGAAACAACTGGTGGTTTCTGCCAGAGGACTCGAAGAGACTTTAGGGTGTTCGCCAAAGAAGCTAAAGAGTCTCAAGGAATCTTCCAGAGGAATGAAGACTGTTCATAGAGGCTATTGACAGATGGAAGACCATTGGAGTCTGGAACTACAACAGAGGGAATGAGCTCATCTATGATAGAGAATATGAAGAGTATCGACTACTGGAGAGTCTAAGGAATCTAGACATAATTCCCAGTGATGATGAACACATGGGCTTAACCACCAGAGAAGCTGAAGAATTCAATGATGATCAGGCAGAGCACTCAACATGAGGAGAACATGCAGAATATGCACAAAGGGAATAAAAACATGGAATAGAGAAGAGATTGGTGCTATTATTGAGAGTTATTGATGCATGTAGAAGGAGGAAAAGGGAAGCAACTGAAATGTACAGAAGAGGAATGGTGCATGAAAAGGGACATGGTGCACAGAGCATAAGAGGAAGAAGAATAGAAAGTGCAAGGAGGTGTGCAGGAAGACACTAATGTAGGCAGAGTAGAGAAGTGTAGTAGAATAGCGATGAGTCCGATAAGCCATTGATAAATATTGTATCATTGTGATAACTTCATATATAGCAAAGTTTTATATAATCAGGGTGGTAGGGAGGTGCTAGGGAGGACTATTGTTCTCAAAGGTTCAAGTGGGTGCTTGAACACAGGGAGTTGTAGCTTCCATTTGGTTGCAGCCAGAGAAACTAGGGTGGTAGGGTGGTGCAAGGGAGAAAAAGTGTTCTCTGTTATACATGTTGGTGCCTGTGTGACTGGAAGTTGGTGCTTCCATCCAGTTGATTCTGGAATAGTGAGGGAGTTGGTGATTCCTTCTAGTGGGTGCTAGAGAAAACACAGAGTTGGTGCTCTTAGCAAGTTGCATATTGAAAAACAAAGGTGGTAGCCTCATTATGAGTTGGTTCTCATAAGTATGATATTGTACATAATGTAAAAATTAATTATCATATAAAGAAGAAGAGGTTTTTACCCTTTATGGGTTTCCTCAGGAAATATCTGTCTCTGTGTATTTCATGTGTGTGAATGATGTTGAATACTTTACTGCTTATTTATTGTGATCATCATTGAGAAGTTCTGCAATGAATTTAAAAATGGATATAATTGTTTAAGAACAGTAACAACTGATTCACACCTGATCCGAATGGATTTTTCGTCTTTGAAAGTATACTGATCCAATAATGGTACAATGGTATTGATTGATATGGTTCAAACCATATGGGAGACATCTTTTATGCTATAAGCTTTAACATGTTCCATACCTCATCGAAGACTAAGCTTATATTAATGTTGCTTACCACATTACTTAATCTATATGTAAGCTTTGACATACCTATATACATGTTATATATATATATCATGAACCAAAGTGTATGGTTTATATAAAAGGTTCCAATGTGGTTAATGGTGCGAAGTTTCCATATTAGCGCTAAGGGTATGATGTTACATGTCTCGCATATATATATATAT
>ML824738.1:0-18800 GCA_009831015.1 Picea engelmannii | reverse complement strand
TATAATCTTGCACACGGGTTGAGTATCAACATATGTGATATAATATGGGGTGCAATATATATGTGTGTTAACATTCGGTGCACGCTCCACAGGGTGACGTGTAAAGTACAGTCTAAGGTTGCGCAATGATACTACACATGTGGCACACTTTGTGCAGTGTCTCGTGGATGTGGCTTAATACATGTGCAAAGCCCGTGTGACATATATATATATATATATATATATATATGGGAAACGCGTTTGTGCACCGTTAATGGTACGACAATTAGATGGAGTGACAAACCTGCGCAACATATATCAGGGACTGTTTAGCCATTTATGATGGAGTTTAACAGCTTAGCAGAGTTATATATGGAGAAGCGGAGCTTTACGAGTTATATTTGTAACATTGTATATGGTGGAGCTATGGCATATATCCATTGGTTACGAAAATAGTTGACATGGCATCCGTTTATAACAGAGTTTAAAAAATGTGGAAACAGTTATGGAAACATTAAAGAGATCCATTTGGCGGGCAGTGATATCCGGTATTTGGTTCGTTCTGTTATTGCTATGTTTGTATATACAGCCGAGTCTATGCCACGCATAAACTCCCACTTAAATTGTTCAGTAAATGTGATACTGCCATTTCTAATGGAGAACTTGCCACGACAGAGCATCTTGGTTGTTTTAGAGTTCCACTGGGAATGAAATGGAGGTATAATTTCTGTTAAAAGGAATAATTATGGCATCATTCTCGTTCTGCCATAATTCGGAGCATCCATTCTGTTCAACAATAAGTTGGAACATTATTATACAGGGAGACTCGTATGCTATTTGAGGGAGTTTTCAACGTGTGCGCAGGGAGGAGAAGAGCATTAGAGAAGTTCTTGAACGGGAAAGTGCAAATTTGTTGTTGTTTATACGAGACGACTACGCTCTGTTATCAAAGATTGTTTTGTATTAGAATATCGTTTGATAGATTCAAAAGAGTTGTGTCTTAAAGTCTTGAACAACAAACCTTGTCCATTTGCAGAGAGTTTTGAAGCTGTATGTTTCCAGATATTATTATGTTTTTAAAGTCGACTTTCATCTCTGTCCAGAGTGAAGTTTTGTGACTATTTGTACAACACTATTTACTGCAAATTATAATTCCGTGCATAGTACAGCCGGAAGATAGAAAGAGTCTAGCTGTGTTATCGCACAGTTTTCTGTCCATGGTTTGCTGAAGCTGAGTTTTAAAACTGTGAAGTCTTTATGCTGCTACATTTTCTAGAGCCGACTATTTTCTGTTCATTGGTGGCTTTCTTGCTATGAAAGACCATTTTGTATTTTTCCAGAAGACATAGTCTTGATGGATTTGTACAGTGACTTCATCACAATTTGATGAGATTGTATCCAGCCATTTATGTACCATTTTGAAACTAATATTGGATCGGTACCCATTGGAGAGGGACCCGGAGACGTAGTCTAGTGAAGGGGGTGAACTCCGTTAACAATCTTGGTGTTTGGTGATTTCTCTTTACTGAGTTTTTACTCTATGTTCTGTGTTGTTCTATCTCTGTTATTTTCCTTACTGTTACAGCATTACATTACAATTTTCAGTATTCCATTTACATATTAAAAGACTAATTTACATGCTGAGCATTCATAATACTTTTTAATGCACTAAACAATTAGATCTTACGGATCAACACCCCCCCTCTCAGTTTTCCAGCAATTGTATCAGAGTCGGCCCCTTTTACCTAAGGTTAGATCCTAGAGCTTAAACATGTCAAGCCATGAAAGAAATTCAATCAATAAGGCCCCTCTATTTAGTGGAACAAACTTTTCCTTCTGGAAAGTTAGAATGAGAACCTACATAATGGCTTTAGGTGCAGATGTCTGGGATGTGGTAGAGACTGGTTATGTAAATCCAATTGTACCAGCCAATAAGGATGACAAGATAGAATTTAGCTTCAACGCTAAGGCTATGAATTCTATCCTGAGTGGGATTGAAGAAGCAGAATTTGTAAAAGTTATGCACCTAGAAATTGAAAAAGAAATGTGGGACAAACTCATTAGTAGTTATGAAGGTAATGAGAAGCTAAAGGATGCCAAGAGTCAAACCTACACAGTATAGTTTAAACAACTGAAGATGAAGATGATGAAACTGTTGGAAAGTACTTTCTAAGAGTTGAAGAACTAGTGAATGCAATGAAAGCACTTGGTGAAAAAATTGAGGAACCCTCCTTAGTTCAAAAATTTTTGAGATCTCTACCAGATAGGTTCAACCCGAAGGTGTCTGCTATAGAAGAACTTAATGATCTAAAAGAATTGGCGTTTGATCAACTACTAGGAATGTTGACTGCACATGAAATGAGAATAGTTAAAGATAAACCCACCTCCAGAGAAGCATCATTTAAAGCATACAAGAATGAGAATTTTGAGCCTGATGGAATTGAAGCAAAATTTGTGAGAAGACTAAAGAAGGGATCAGGAAAATACAAATGTAAACTGCCTTTCAAAATTTTCAACTGTGGTAAGATAGGTCATTTTTCAAATAAATGTCCTCACAAAATAAAGGATCAGACATATGATGATGAGTAGAAGCACAAACACAAAAATTTCTTTAAAGATAATAATTTTAAAAAGAAACGTCTTTGTGTAAAAAATGATGATGATGCTTCAGATGATGAAGACAGTGACTCTTCTATTGAAGATAAACTAAATGACTTCATGCTTATGGACAAAGAGGATTATGATAATAAAATCATAGGGAGTGATGCTAATGAAGAAGAAGATGTGGTTGACCTGGAAGGAGAACTGATCAATGCACTAGAAGATCTTGATAGACTCAGAATGAAGACGAGAAAGAAAAAACAATTACTGATACAGTTCAAGAAAAGCAGTAAAGAACTTGATGAAGAATTTGCCCTGCTAAAAGTGGAATTAGAAGAGGCAAAGAAAATTGAAGACATTCTGAAACAACAATTATCAGAAAATAAGGCAATATGTGAAGCTCTAGAGGAAGAAGTAGTGAAAACTAGGAAAGAGTTGGAGAAGTTTCAAGCCTTGTATCATTAAAATCTGTCAAGTATCAAAGCCTCAAAGGGATTGACCACCATTCTGAATCAGCAAAGGAACCCAAAGCTAAAAACAAGTCTGGGTTATGAAGAGGGATCAAGTAGTGGTCAACCAAGTAACAATGAACCCATCAAGTTTGTCAAATCTACATCATATGACAACAACAAACCTGCAGAAACAAAAGAATATGATCGGCTACCTAGAAAGAGTAAAGAAAAAGGTACCATAACTTAAACTATATATCAGAGAGATAATACACTCTCTTCTCAAAAAAATCATCAGCATGGAAGAAATCTACCTTCTCAAGGAAGACAACCATTTTCTAGGTACCAAGGTTTTTTCTGTTTTAATTTTGGTCACAAAGCTGTAAACTGTTATTCAAAATTTAGATATGAGCAATCAAGACATTCAAGGTATAGATATCTACCACAACAAATAGTGAGACAACCAAGTAATAAACCACCACAGACTGCAAATCACTTGATGGTTGGGAAGAGCACATAGGTTAAGCATAAAAATTGTTATGATCCCTTATTCAATGAATCAAAATGTCACATTTGTCACAATTATGGACATAAAGCTGTTGACTGTCTCTTAAAGAACTATGAACCAGATTTGAATCCCTCTGCTGAGAATGTCAAGGTTTGGAAGAAGAGAGAAAGTGACAAGTGTGGATTAGTGTTGCAGCTCAAAGACAAAAGAACCCTTGGTATATAGACAATGGATGCTCCAAACATATGACAGGGGACAAAGGTAAGTTTCTATCTCTAAGTGAAAATAAATTAGGAAACATAACCTTTGGAAATGATGCTCTAGGTAAAATCAAGGGTAAATGGATGGTGAGTTTAAGTAATGGAAGAGGAAAAGCACAAGATGTTCTTCTTGTAGATGGGCTGAAACATAATCTTCTCAGTGTAAGTCAAATGTGTCACAGAGGATGTGAAGTGGTGTTCACTTCCAAGGATTACAAGATAAAGTTTGTAAACTCAGGATAAGTAGTGTCAAAAGGAATAAGGACAGAAAATAATGTATATGTGTTGAAAGAATATAGAGAAGAGTATCATCTAAGAAAAAATTATGAGAGCTAGTTATAGCATAGGAGACTTGGACATCTAAACTTTGATCACTTAATCAAGCTCAAAAATCTTGAGGCAATAAAATATCTTCAAAGAATATCAAAGCCACAAGACTCTGTGTGTAAACCCTTCCAAGTAGGAAAGCTAACCAAGACATAATTTAAATACAAGAGCTCTACTTAAACAGAGAAACCACTCCAACTAGTTCATATGGATTTATGTGGACCATCAAGACAAGAAGGCACAAGGAAAGAAAACTACTTCATGTTGATCATTGATGATTACTCCAGATTCACTTGGGTTGCCTTTATCAAGGAAAAAAGTTGAAGCATTTGAGAAATTTAAAATATTTAAGGCTTTATCTAAGAATCAAACAGGAAAGAGATTAAAGGCAGTAAGATCAGACAGAGGAGGTGAATTTATGTCAAGAGATTTCAAGGAATTCTGTGATAAACATGGGATCAAGAGAGAATAAACAATCCCAAGAACTCCACAACAAAATGGAGTAGTTGAGAGGCAAAACAAAACAATGCAACAAATGGCCAGGTCAATGATGAATGAGAAGAACATTGGTTAAGCCTACTGGGTAGAATCAATACACACAATAGTCCATGTTCTTAATAAAGCCCACCTCAGACCACACAGTGAAAAGACACCTTATGAACTATGGTATGGGAGACCTGCTTCAATCAAACACTTCAAATTCTTTGGGAGTAGGTGTTACATAAAGAATAATGATGAGAACCTTGGGAAGTATGATGATAGGGCTGATGAAGGTATCTTCTTAGGGTATGCTACAAACAATAAATGATACATATGCTATAATAGGAGGCTACATAAAACGGTTGACTATATTTACATAAAAGTTGATGAAGGAATCCCAATAAGAGAGGTGTGCAATAATGAGTCCGCTACAGAGGACACAACTAAAGCTGAAGATGAACAGGTCCAAGAATCAGAACAAGAAGACTTTGATCCATATGAAGATGCAAAAATTCATACATAATCAAATCAACAAACAACATCAAATTCCTTCTCCAGAATCACTCAAAAGAATCATCCTGCAAGTCAGATAATTGGTGAAAAAGACAAAGGTGTACAAACCAAGAGAAGGATAATCAAAAACACCAAGAAATACCATATAGCCTTCATGTCAATGGTGTAACCCAATAAATTTGATGAATATAGTAAAGATGACCATTGGTTTAAATCCATGAATGATGAACTTGACCAGATTGAGAAAAACAATACTTGGGAAATGGTTCCTAGACCTGATGGTAAAAATTTCATAGGCTCCAAATGGATCTTTAAGAATAAATTGAATGAGAAGGGATAAGTTGTCAGGAACAAATCAATATTGGTCTGTAAGGGCTATGCTCAAATAGAAGGAATGGATTTTGATGAAACATTTGCGGCCATAGAAAGATTAGAAGCTATCAAAATATTTCTTGCCTATGCTTTTCATAAAAGGTTTAAAGTCTATCAAATGGATGTCAAGTCAACTTTTCTAAAAGGAGATTTAAACGAAGAAGTCTATATGGAACAACTAGAGGGTTTCAAACTGTCTGATAACCGTGACTTTGTATGCAAGATGAAGAAAGATTTATATGGGTTAAAACAAGCCCCTCGTGCCTGGTATCACAGACTAGATACGTATCTCCAAGAAAAAGGGTTCAAGAGAGGAACAATTGACAACAATCTATATATCAAAACAAAGGGTAATGATTTTCTCATCATGTTGGTCTATGTAGATGACATCATCTTCGAATGTAATACGGAGTCATTAGTACAATGGTTTGCTTCTGCCATGGAGTCTGAGTTTGAAATTTCTATGATAGGTGAACTGCCATTTTTTCTTGGTTTGCAAATTACTTAGAGGTCTGAAGGAATGTTCATTTCTCAAGAAAAATATCTAAGAGAAATATTGAAAAGGTTTCAAATGGAAGATTCTAAACCTATGGGCACACCTATGGTTACTGGATGAAAATTAAGCAAGGATGATGACTCACCTGATGTTGATCAAAGTTCATATAGGTCAATGATAGGCAACCTGCTGTACATCACAACATCTCATTCAGACATAATGCATGTTGTTGGAATGGTAGGAAGATATCAATCTGCACCTAAACAGATTCATTTGCTAGCTGTCAAAAGAATATTCATATATTTGAAAGAAACAATGAACTATGGCCTATGGTATCCTAAGAATCAGAATTTTCAATTATCAGTCTACTTAGATGCTGATTAGGCTAACTGCATGGATGAAAGGAAAAGTACGAGTGGAGGTGCGTTCTTCTTAGGAGATTCTCTAGTAGCGTGGTTGAGTAAAAATAAAGTTTCCTTTTCTTTATAAACTACAAAGGTAGAGTACATTGCTGCTGCTACTTGTTGCACTCAGGTATTATGGATGATTCATACACTTGCAGACTTGGAGGTAAAATATACTGCACCGATCCCAATTCATTATGATAACACAAGTTCCATAAGTGTGTCAAAGAATCCTGTATTCCACTGCAAGACCAAGCATATTCCCATAAAATACCATTTTCTGAGAGAGCAGGTCACCAATCAGACTGTTCGGGTACATTACATTCCAACCACAGAACAAATTGTAGACATCTTTACTAAACCCCTAGCCTAGACACCATTTGAATATCTATGTCAGAAGTTGGGTGTCCTCCCGTCTCACACCTAAGAGAGTCCATCCTGTTAGGGGGAGTATGTGTTGGTTGAATATATGATACCTCTGACGAGTACTATAACATCTCAAGGGGAGCATGTTTTCTTTGACATTGATGTCAAAGGGGGAGGAAAGGAGTGGTCTTGGTCCAGATCGGATGCCATAGCTAGAGGTCCAAACAGATTAGCGCAACTATTCAAGGTTGCCATCAATGCCAAAGGGGGAGATTGTTGATAGGTTTATAGTTGGGAGTGAGCTTGTCATCGATGGAAATAAAAATGATGGAAAGAAAAGAAATGGAAAATATCAACATGATCACCAGTGCAATGATAATGGCAGAGGAGGAGCAACAATGAACGTTGGATCTCATTCAGAATCCTTGATGACCATCAGATATGCATTCAGAGAGGAGTAGCACACAGTAGAAAAAAATATATCTTGAGCGTTAGATCTGCACGCAGGGTCCGACCGTCGTTGGATCCAGGAGAACCTTCACATTGTTTAAAGTGAAAGGAGAAGCAGGCTTACAAAATCACGAAAGTAGGAGGATCATCCATCTTCGGGTAGAACATGTGGTAACAAATAAACATTTCGCTAACTGGAAAGTTAGAGGAAGGAGGTGCTCTAACCCCTCAAACTCGTGATATGCGAGATCATGAAATGATCCTGGCTGTTGAATCTAGAGGACAAACAGAGAGCGATTGACATTTCGTTGAATGAAAGGTCAAAGGCACGAGGTGCTCTATCCTTCCAACTCACAATATGCGAAATCGCAATATAATCTCAGTTATTGGATCGAGGACAAATTGGGACCGTCGATCCAAGAAGGATACGTGGTGAGATATCATCCCTTCGCTGACTGGAAAGTCAAAGGAATGGGGTTTCCTAACCTCTTGAACTCATGATATGTGAAATCGCGAAATAATCCTAGTCGTTGGATCAAAGACAAATATGGGTCGTCATATCTAGAAGGTAGAGCATGATAGACTATGTCAGCAAGGATAGGTGGAAACCTATGTCAGCAAGGACACATGGAAGTCACACAGATCATGACACATCATCAAGTGATGTCATTCTAGGAGTTTAGTTTCGATAGTTTTAGTATCAACACTCCCCCAAAGTCTCAAAAGTTGAAGTTCTGGGGTAGAGGATAGCCGTCTGATCACCATGGATCATGGACCATTGATCTGAAGAGAGAAGCACTCAAATTATTAGCGAGTGGACATAGGTTGTGGTCACATTGTCGAGAGTTGGAGAAAGGCGCTAACAACCAAGCTCTATTTCAGAGTTCATGAGATGGAGAGTCGAGATGTGACAAGGGAAAGAGAGAGGTTGGGTGGAAGACACATGTCGCAAGGAGGCAAAGGAGGTAAATGGAGGAGGAAGCGGTAAGAGGTTTAGGAGGGGCCCATACAAAACTACCTCATTTTGGACCCCCTCCCTCCAATTAAAGGCATAAGTGTGGAGGGGGTTTGGAATCAAATCTCAACCGTAGATCGAAGCGCTTCAATATCAACCGCTCAAATTTGTGTGATCCAATTCTGGACCCCCCCCCCCCNGGGTCTAGAATCAAATCTAAACTGTAGATCTAGACGTGGAAATCCTAGCCGCCCGAATCAACCTACTGTTTATCAGAATGCCTCATCACAGAATTCCTGAAATCGCAAGTTGCGGAAGCACTTTATGGATAAATGCTTGATCACAACCAGTGGTCATGATAAGGGAAGGATCCATTCCATCTAAGCTCCTTTTTGGGGTTTTGGAGATCGCGACTTGGAGAGTCAAGATGCCTCACAATAGGAATTGATGAAATGTGAATAAAAAAAGAACCTTCTGAACAGGCGTGTGGTCACCGCTTGAGGCCACATGTGAAAGGAAAGGTGAAAGGTGCCAAAGGCATAAGGATCAATAGGTTCATAGTGTAACTTCTAGAAATAGTTGGTGGTTTATGCTAGAGGACTCGAAGAGAATTCAGGGTGTTCACCAGAGAAGCTGATGAGTCTCAAGGCATCTGCCAGAGGAATAAATATTGTTCATAGAGGATATTGACAGATGGAAGATCGTTGGAGCCTAGAAATACAATAGAGGGAATGAGCTATAATGTGATAGAGAAGACAAAGAGTCTCGACTGCTAGAGAGGCTAAGGAATCTCAACATAATTCCCAGTGATGATGAACACATGGGATTAACGACCAGAGAAGCTGAAGAATTCAATGATGATCAGGCAGAGAACTCGGCATGAAGAGAACATGCAGAAGATGCACAGAGGGAATAAAAACATGGAACAAAGAAGAGATTGGTGCTGTTGTTGAGAGTTATTGATGTGTGTAGAAGGAGGCAGAGAGAATCATCTGAAATGTATAGAAGAGGAATGGTGCATGAAAAGGGACATGGCACACAAAGCATAAGAGGAAGAAGAACAAAAAGCGCAAGGAGGTGTGCATGAAGACACTGATGCAGGAAGAGCAGAGCAGTGCAACATAATAGTAATGAGACTGGTAAGCCATTGATAAATATTGTATCACTATGATAAATTCATATATAGAAAATTTTAATATAATCAGGGTGGTAGGGAGGTGCTAGGGAGGATTGTTGTCCTCAGAGGTTCAAGTGGGTTCTTGAACACAGGGAGTTGTAGCTTCCATCTGGTTGCAGCTAGAGAAACCAGGGTGGCAAGGTGGTGCAAGAGAGAACAAGTGTTCTTTGTTATATAGGTTGGTGCCTGTGTGACTGGAAGTTGGTGCTTCCATCCAGTTGGTGCTTCCATCTAGTTGGTGCGGGAACAGTGAGGGAGTTGGTACTTCCTTCTAGTGGGTGCTAGACAAAACAAAGAGTTGGTTCTCTCAGCAAGTTGCAGCTTGTAAAATAGAGGTGGTAGCCTCATTATGAGTTGGTTCTCATAAGTATGATATTGTACAAAATGTAAAGATTAATTATCATATAAAGAAGAAGAGGTTTTACCATTTATGGGTTTCCTCAGAAAATATCTATCTCTGTGTATTTCATGTGTGTGAATGATGTTGAATACTTTACTACTTATTTATTGTCATCATCATTGAGAAGTTTTTCAATGAATTTAAAAATGGATATAATTTTTTAATCACAATAACAACTGATTCACCCCCCCCTTCTCAATTGTCCAACACATTGGTGATGAGAAAGTGAAAATACAAAGATTTCTAAGTGGAATGCCAACCTTGTATAAGGAAAAGATCAAGTATGATGAGCCCAAGACCTTGACTGAAGCCATTAGGAAGGATATATACCTATATGAGCAAGGCCAGGGAAGAGAATCTCTATAGAAATATTTTAAGGACAAGAAAAATGTGAAGTTCGATTAGAGGAGGAAAGGATTCAAACCTTCCTTCAATAGGAATGATCCTAATAGAAATCATCAAGATTAGTATGCTAAAGGAGATTTTAAGAAGGAATATTCCTTGGGAAAAAGGGGAAGACTACCATTCCAATATTGGGGATGCAAGGAAGATCACCTATACAAGGATTGCCCACATAGAAAGGATAGAGTGAAAATTATGCACAACATCCAAGAAGCTACAACAGTCGAAGATGTGGAAGAATCTATGCATCTTTAAATGATCGAAAAGTAGAGTACTTGTCCAATATGATCGAGGTGGAAGATAAGATATAAAATCAGCCCGTTTCTATTTTGATTGATTCAGGAGCAAGTCATTGCTACATTGATCCTAAGATAGTGGATAGATTACATTTGGATAAAAGTAAACTTGGAAATGCAAGTTTGGTTTACTTAGCTACTGGAACCAAAAGGAGAATCCATGATATGGTTAGAAGTTGTTACATAATTCTTAATGGCATGAATAGTAGTATGGATCTAAATATGATACCATTGGGGTCTTATGATATTCTGATTGGAATGGATTGGTTGGACAAGCATCATGTTGTCCTATATTGTCACAACAAGACATTTACATATCTTGATGGAAATGGAAAATGAAGCATTGTGAAAGGAGTTCCAAGACCCATCTCTATAAGGGAGATTTCAGACTTATAGCTGAAAAGATGTTTTAGGAAAGGATGTCAACTATATGCATCTCATGTGGAAGAGCCAGATAATAAAAATGGGCCAAGCCTTGAATATTTATCGGTGCTACAGGAATTTGAAGATGTATTCCAAGAAATACCAGGATTTCCACCAAGAAGGGAGATAGATTTCTCAATTGATTTAGTGCCAGGAGCTACCTCGGTGTCAAAAATACCTTACAGAATGAGCACACCAGAGTTAAAAGAATTACAAATGTAGTTGGAGTAATTTTTGAAGAAAGGGTACATAATTCCAAGTGTTTCACTTTGGGGAGAACCAATACTTTTTGTCAAAAAGAAGGATGAAACCTTGAGGCTGTGTATTGACTTCCACCAGTTTCACAAGTACACTATAAAGAACAAGTATCCTCTACCCCGAATTCATGACCTATTTGATCAACTAAGAGGAGAAAATATATTTTAAAAAATTGACCTGAGGGTAGGATACCATCAGGTAAGAATCAAGGAAGAAGACATTCATAATAAAACCCTTAGGACCAGGTACGGGCATTATGAATTTGTAGTGGTTCCATTTGGACTGACCAATGCACCAATTGTCTTCATGTTCTTAATGAATGACATATTCATAAATTATTTGGATAAGTTTGTCATAGTATTCCTGGATGACAAACTTATCTATTCTAAGTTTGAAGAGGAGCATGAACATCACTTAATACTGGTGTTTCAAGTACTGAGAGAACATCAGTTGTATGCCAAGTTGAGTAAGTGTTCTTTTTATCAAAAGCAGATCCATTACTTGAGACACATTATTTCAGAGTAGGGCATAGCAGTAGATCCAGAGAAGATCAAATCCATTAGAGGATGGCCAACACCCAGAAATGTGTCAGACGTAAGATATTTTATGGGATTAGCTGGCTACTATAGAAGGTTCATAGTAGGGTTCTCTAAGATTGCTCATCCCATCACTTATTTGCAAAAGAAGGGAACTAAATTTGAATGGACACTCAAGTGTGAAAACAATTTTAATTTGTTGAAGGAATTACTTACTAGTGTTCCTGTGTTAAAGATCGCTGACCCAAATGAAAGTTTTGTGGTATGTACAAATGAATGTAAGGAAGAAATTGGAGGAGTCATCACACAAAATGGACATGTCATTGGATATGAGTCCAGAAAGCTTAAGAAACATGAGAGGAACTATGCCACCCACGACTTGGAACTTGCTGTCATTGTTCATGCCTTGAGGATGTGGAGGCATTATCTCATGGGGAAGAAATTTGAATTAAGGACATACCACATTGGCCTGTGTTGGGTTACAAAAATGGTATAAATATCTCCCTTTTGTCCATAGTTTATGATATCATTCTGATTGACTTTTCAAATAATTAGGGATAAATAGGAAAGAACATGATTAATATGTCTCTTAGAGTTGTTATTGAAGTTTTATTAAATAGATTCTAAATTACGATTGGAATGGTTTGATTTTTCTTTAGAATTGGATAAAATAGCTTTCAAAGATAACCAAAGAGATTTGGGTATGCACGAGCTATTGGGAGTTGAATAATTTTTAGGCGAAAAGCAGTTTTTGAGATAATCAATTCTCTATCATGTAACTTTATAATAGTAAAAAAATCCCGAGGATATTTCGATCCTTAGGATGGCTTGATTTATCTAGACTATTGTAATATATAAGAGGGTAATAGGTTCAAAAAGGGGTAGGAGAAATCACATTTTTAGGGTTTGGAATAGAGAATTTTTCTGCGCAAGAAGCTGTTGTAAATGTTTCACCAGTTATGAAATCAATGAAAGTTTTGAGTGTTTCTATCATCCCTGCATTTTGAGTTTCTCGTAGCAGTACTTCTAAATACTGAGGGCCCAGTTTGAAGAAGCTACTGTCTCATTTTGTAATTGTATCAGTTAGAAGTTTGATTTCTGCTTTGTGATTCAGATCTCTTTTAATTGCATCAATGTATCACTGAATTGATGATTGTTTGCAGAAGACAGACATTTCCCTTAAGTATTCATGATTTCCGTTATGATTTCAATTTCTGAAGTTATCGCTTGATAGTTCCTCACATTTTCATCCACACTGTTCCTTTTTCTTAGATTTACAGTTGTTGTTCCTTTTGGTTAAAGTTACAATTGTTGTTCCTTTCAATTAAAGTTACATTAGCTGTTCCTTTTAGTTAAAGTTATGATAGTTGTTCCTTTCGGTAAAAGTTACTTTAGCTGTCCCTTTCGATTAGAACACAGTTGTTATTTCTTTCTACAGATAGAATAATTCACTATTTGCTTTCCAGTAATTAGAATTCATGATTGATAGATTAATTCTGCAAGTCCTTTCTTAGATTCGATTACTGCTTTGTAGTTAAGTGAATTCAATAGATTAATTAGTTCCTTTTTACAACATTTTAGTAAGTCGATTTCAATTCCATTAGTTCTCAAAATCTTTGGTGAACATTTGAGGAACTTAATAGTTGATGAACTCAGTTTGGTTTAGCTACACGATTTTAGGCTACCTACATAAACTTTGTCGATATTCTTGAGATAAAAGATGAATCTTCGGGTTGATAAATTAATGTTAAACTAAGGTTGTTTTTAAGACATCTTTAGAGCCCAACATTTTGGTGCTGTTGCCAGGGAGAATGTCAAAGGTAGCATAGGTTACATCTCTAGAGGACTAGGTATTGAAGATGAAAGGTAAGAACCTACGCAGGTAATAAGTAAAATGCTTATGCCAACACTTACCTCCAGTTGACACTTAAAAGGCTTCATAGGTGTTTCTTTTGTTGAAATTTTCTTTTGTTGTTGTGTGAAGTGTGTGTGAATAGAAAGAAGGATCTTGAAAAACCAAAACCCCCACCAAAAGATACCAAAACCTAGGGTTTGGTGATCCCTGGAAGAAGCACTTTCATAGATGAAATCATCAAACAAAGTGAATCCCAAGCTTCGGTTGGACCTAGGAAAGGATCCATCCAAATCCCTCAGGCAGTAGCTTCACCAACTATGACCCATGCTGAGATTCATAGAAAAATTGAAGGGGCTGAGAAAAGCTTTCAGAGCACAGATCTCCCACCGTTCAAACCTTTAGAAGAGGGAAGCTCTAATAATCTGGAGGAAGGAGTAGGAGAAACTAGCGGGTTTGCCAAGGCAGACCCATCACCACTCAATCTTGAGTCTCCTACGAAAGAAAAAGGCATTCAGAATTCCAGATAAAGGGAGTGCAATCAAATTTCCTGAAAGACCCAATAATCAACCATTTCAAATATAATACACATATCAAGAACCTCCTGAAATTTTTTGGCACATTTTCAATCAAATGGCACAACCAAATCAACAACGCCCCCAAACCTCCACACTAGAATATCCAATAGTTTACCCAATTGCCAATTCCCCTATGAAAGAAATCCCCTTACAACACCTTCCAACCTTCCATGGATTGATTTCAGAAGACCCTGACGCATTCCTATTTGAATTCAATGTCCTATGTAGAGGGTATGATTACACCTCTGAACCCAAAAAATTAAAATTGTTCCCCTCTACTCTGAAGGGAGCAACCTTATACTGGTTCATGGGATTGGGTGGTGGAACCATCGATTCTTGGGATCAGATGAAACAAACCTTCTTGTTAAAATATCAGGACTATTTTAGAACCAGAGACCTAAAAGATGAAATCTTTCAAATGACTGCAAAATAAAATGAATCATTAGAAGAATACATCGAAAGATTTCAGTATAACTTGCAAAGATCACCCTATGGTACATTACCAGGTGAAGTACTTAAAGCAACTCTGATTAAGGGCATGAAAGATGAATGGGTAGAAACATTGAATCTAGTGGGGAAAGGTAACATTTATCAGGAAACTTATGAAGACATTGTTCCATTGTGTATCAGGTGCTCACGAGGAAGTACACGAACCAGGTTAGGAATGCAGACATCCCTCACAAGAAATAATAATATCACCAGTGGGGGTGTTATGCTAGCTGAAGTTGGTAATCTCTTAGAAAATTTTAAAATAGATATTTTGAGCACTCTAACTACACAATTGGATGTATTGTAGGCCAAACAGAAAAAGGTAGAAACAAAGCAAACCTTGGCTATATTTTTCCATAGGTGCAAAAAGAAACATGGTCCAAGAGAGTGCCCCTTGGATATAGTTTGGGTTTGTGCTATTTGCGCCAAGGATCACAACAAAGAAGAATGCCCATCACTCCCTGGATTGAAATATGTATTCAAAGAAGAAGAAGAGGAAACATAACCATTATATCTGATGGATCAGCACCGTCAGTGGCAGTCCCAACTCAAAACACATTACAAGACCCTTCCTCTTTCTTTCCTAGACAATATAATCAACAACAGAATTTTGGTAACACATGGCAGGGCTAGCCATTTACTAATTAGAACTGGCAGCCCCAACAGTACCCACTTTCAATTCCCACTTGGTAAAACCAGCCCGCTACAAACCCCAACTAGAAAAATAAAAAACCTACAAGTTCCAATTGGCCCAATTCGCAATACCCCACCTCATCCTAGAAAAACCTGAATAATACCTACCCTCCACAATGGCCTAACCTGTCTGCCCAAAACCAAAATTGGAACCAGAATTGGTAGCGGTCCATGGGGATGAATAACCAACCCATGGGGATGACCTCTCAAACCCAACCTTCGTTACAGACCCCAGTCCAATTGCCACAAAACCCCCAATCACAATTACGCCCCCAATTTCCTGCCCAACCTCACCCAAACCCCAATAACAGATCAACTCAGCTCATCCAAATTATGGAAAGTGGAGAAGAGGAAATCAATTCAGTAGGATGCAATGAAATCCGGTTGAGATCGGAGTGCATAATTTTCCCTGAACAAAATAATGATCCCCAAGAGCAGGGGAATGAAAAACAACCAGAAATAACACCCTTGACTGTGGTAACAATGAAAGAAATCGAGCAAGGGGGGAACACATTCAAATCACAGGACTCTAATAAAGATGCAATTCCCTCCCCTCTGTTCCTTGAAAGATTGATGATAGCGAAACCCACCGTATATCCTGACTTCAACATTGTAGGGGAACTTAAGAATTTATACATCAAAATTCCACTCCTGCAAGCCCTACAAGACATACCGATCTATGCAAAGACAATCAGGGAGCTATGTGGGAGGAAACCCGTTAGAAAAATAAAAAAAATCATCATCAATAGTTCATGTTGTGGGAGCCTTATCTGATCTAATTTTGGGTAGAGAAATACCAGTCAAATATGTAGATCCAGGGAACCCCATAGTAACAGTGCAGATTCAGGGCTATTCCTTTCCAAATACCCTAGTTGATTTGGGGGCAGCCATCAACATTCTAACCATGGAAACTTGCAATGCCATGGGATTTCACTCTTTCGACCCAACCCCGATTATGTTGCAATTGTCCGATCGATCAGTGGTCAAGCCACTCAGAACACTACATGATATAGCCATTTCAGTTGATTCCTGGGAATATCCCGCAGATTTTCTCATCATTAACCAAAAAGTGGACTTGAAGGGAATCCACTGATATTGGGCAGACCATGGCTCACGACAGCTGATGCGTACATAGGATGCTGACTGGGTACAATGACAATTGCGAGAGGATGTGTTACAAGGAATCTCATCTTATATCCTCCAACCAAACCTAGTCCAACGATCATATATCCACAATTTCCACCTCCACGATATCCAGAGAAGGATCCGCGTCCCCCACTCATGATAGAAGAAGCCCTCAAGATCAAGAACCAGCTAGAGGATGGTGTAATCACCGGGTTTATTAAAAACCCAACCGTCGTAAGTAACCCAACATGCCATATGCTCCAAGCTATTCTAGACTGTGAAGCATAGAGAGATATGATGGAAGATTTAATGGAATAACAAATTTCGACTACCGATGTCCACAACAACAAAACCGTCGAGATCACACCAAGGAAGTCTCTGAACATTAATTCCAACCTAGAAGAGCAACAACAACAAAAGCTAATCCAAACCCTCTCTAAATACCAGCAAGATTTTTCTTGGGAGTACTCTGATATGAAAGGTATTGACCCACAACTATGCACACACCACATTTATATTGAGAAAGACTCTTGACCTATTCGACAACTGCAAAGAAGACTAAATCCCCACCTCAGAGATATTGTTAAAGAAGAGCTACAAAAGTTGTTGGATGCATATTTTATATACCCTATCTCAGATAGTTGATGGATTTCCCCATTAGTCATCGTTCCCAAGAAAAATGGGAAGTGGTGAATCTGTGTTGATTACAGGGAACTTAACAAATCTACTCAAAAAGACCACTTTCCATTACACTTCATTGATCAGGTCCTGGATACCTTAGCAGGGAAGAAATTCTTCTCTTTACTAGCCAGTTTCAGTGGCTACAATCAGATCCATATTACCCCAGAGGATTAGGATAAAATGACATTCACATGTCCTTGGGGTACCTTTGCATACAAAGTATTACCCTTCGGACTTTGTAACGCTCCAACTACATTCCAAAGGGCCATTCTGAGCATATTCAATGATCTGATTAGTGAAGGGCTTGAAGTCTACATGGATGATTTTACTCTGTATGGCAACAATTTCGATCAAGCCTTGACTAATCTGGAGAAGGTATTAGAACGATGCATCGCTACCAGGTTATGCCTAAGCCACGAAAAATGTCACATGATGATGACAAAAGGTGTGGTATTAGGGAATTACATTTCTGCAGATGGAATTAGAGTAGATC
Source organism: Picea engelmannii (assembly GCA_009831015.1). NCBI lineage: Eukaryota > Viridiplantae > Streptophyta > Pinopsida > Pinales > Pinaceae > Picea > Picea engelmannii. The sequence continues at coordinate 1,237 of ML824738.1, read as the reverse complement.
CAACAAAAATTGAGGTAATACTTAATCTACCTACTCCACACACACAAAATGAGGTACGTAGTTTCCTTGGTGCTTCAGGGTACTATCGCATATTTATGCCAAATTTTTCAAAAACTGTTGCACCCTTACATGCTTTAACCGGTAATGTAGAATTCCAATGATCTGACAAATGTGACGTTGCTTTTGCATGGCTCAAGAAATTGATTTCAATAGCGCCAGTGTTGAGAGGACCAAATTGGAAAATACCATTTCAAATTTCCACTGATGCCTCATATATTTCCATTGGCGCTGTTTTGGGACAGGAAGAAGAAAAGAAACCCTACACCATTTATTTCATTAGCAAGAATATAACTCCAGATGAACTTAATTATACAGTAACAGAGAAAGAGTTTTTAGTTGTTATACATGCCATCAATAAATTTCGTCATTATATAATAGGCTACCCAGTTATTCTCTATACTGATCATTATGCCATTAGATATCTAGCTAATAAACCAATTACTAATGGACGAGTCACTTGATGGTTATTGTTATTGTAGGAATTTGATATCACCATCAAAGATCAACCCGGGAGAGAAAATCTCGTAGCATACTTCCTGTCCCATTTCCCAAAAATAGATGACTCATTAACAATCGAGGATCAATTTACAGATGAACATTTGTTTGTTGTCAACAAAAACCACCTTGGTATGTGGATGTAGCAAATTATCTAGTAGTAGGGAGATTACTGACACATTTATCATCAAAGGAAAGAAGACTGATTGTCCAGGGTAGCGCACGATTCACTTGGATCAATGGATATATTTTCCATATATGAGTTGACCTCCAGATCCGACAATGCATACGAGAGGAAGAAATATATGACATACTGAAAGTAGGACATGACGAACCCTATGGGGGGCATTTTGCAGACCACACGACTGGACAGAAAATCCTACAGATGGGCTATTATTGGCGCTCGATATTTAGAGATGCTAAGAAATATGTCCAGACATGCGACAGCTGCCAATGGATGGGGAAACCAGGCTAGGCTGATGAAATTCCCTTGAGAGCACAAGTAGTCATAGAACCATTTGAAAGATGGGTGCTAGACTTCTTCGGCCCCTTTAATCCAAAGTCAAATCAAAAGGCCTATATTCTCATTGAAACAGACTACATGACCAAATGGGTAGAGGTGGATGCTTTAACAAATGCAATGGAAGAAGTAGTCATCAAATTCCTTTTCAAATTGTTTGTA
>ML824737.1:66978-81833 GCA_009831015.1 Picea engelmannii | reverse complement strand
GTATGTACCAATTATGTATCAATTAATCATTAACTATGATTCATCAAGATGTACCAACATCATCAACTATACACCTCATGTATGTGCCAACTCATCAACTACTTGTCTCAACCATGTACCCAACATGTACCTCAACCAAAATACCTCATCAATTTCATCATCTAAATCTGATTTGTAACTATGTAATAGAACATGTGTATATGATCACATACCTGCAAACCTTCCTTAAATTTAACAACAAGAGACTAGCATTTTCATCAAACTTTACTTTAGTCTCACATGACTAGTTTTGGATTAGTCGACATCCTTAACTTGAAATAATCATAACTATGTACCTGTAATGAATAAAGATACAAAAATAATACACAATGTTCTTCAATGTGTTTTATGAAATTCCTCCAGGTGTCACTACTTGGAACCTCTCAGAAAAGGAGTTATAGAAAAAATGGCATACCTTGTTGAATTTTGGCTTATTCTAGACAGAGAACTTGTAGAGTGTGCCCTGCACGACATATTTGTTGTATGGATCTGAAAATTGTACACATAATACTATAGACTGTACTATAACCAAAAAATGTGTTATTACTAAATTTGGATCTGTTATGAAGAGGTTATGACATTTTTACCTGAAACACTTGTTTTAGACCAGTTTCAGGACTAGCCACAAACCCTATTTTCCACGGCATGTAAATCCAAAAATACAATGACCCACAAGCTGAAATTCGTACCAAAACTACTTGGATATGTTTCCTCAATGGCCTCTCAATTTCACGGTCTAAATAATTCTATGAAAAAATTTATTATGAAAATGATGAGATGGCCTGTAAATATCATACCTTAGAAAGCATCATCAAAAGAATTTATCCTCCCTTGAATTTTGGCCTTCTTTACTTCACCTTCCCTCTAAAATTCGGCTTAGATATCCTTTGGTTACCTCGGTAACCTTTGGATATTCAATATTCTCAAGTGTAATTAAAATGAGAGAACCTTGCCTCTTATTTATACTTTCATATAGCTTCCTCAACGAGTTACCTTTTAACCATCTTAACCCACTTTCCTTATTTTAGGGTTAACCCACTTCTAACCATATGTCAACTTAGTAATTTATCCATTAACTTTATTATTTAAATAATTTATTTTGTATTCACTTTGAATTATAATACACTCATCACTTCACTTTATTATTTACCTTCTAAATCTCTTAAACCACTTTGACTACTTTGACCTTTTGCGGCTTCTAGATAACTCATGACGGTTCACCAACTTCACATGGCCATAAATATCTAACCGTGAGGAGTTAAAAGATGTTCCACATACCACTGGAAATGGAATGACATGTTCTATCCATATAGAATAACCATACCTACAAATATATCAAAACTCTTACCATTATCAATCAAACAAACTTGGGTCCATTACCCAAACTTGGGTTCTCCAACTTCACATGACCATAACTCTCTAACCGTGGGGAGTTATGTGACATTCCACATACCACCGAAAATGGCATGACATGTACTACCCATATAGAATAGTCTTACCATCAAATATATTAAAACTCATACCAATATACATAAAAAAAACTCAGGTCCATTACCCAAACCTTTGTGCTACCGGAATTCCCTACCTGACTTTCTCCAAGGGTTGACATCAATCACTAAGGGTTGACAACAATCTACAATATCACTCTCCAATGGTTGACATCAATGAAAACCAAAAATACATACCAAATTTCCATCAAACTAAGCCAATTGTCTGACAATCTCTTCCTTTGGCATTGATGGAAACACTTAGTCATGATAGCATTCATGATTATACTCTTCATCAATGTTTCTATCTCTCCCCTTTTGACATCAATGGAAAATGGTATCTCCCTTTGGGGATGCTCCCCCTGACTGAAATCTCCTTGGGGTTTCTCCCCCTAACTGAACTCTCCTTGGGGATGTTGATCCAAAAATGATAGATTTTACTGACAAATTGCAAGTTAAGTTTAATGTACTTTATGCATCAAATCGATAAGAATGTGAAACACATAAAACTCTATAACTTGTTGTGGAATAATAATTATGACTTTTACTTGATTATCATAAGTGTTTAAAGAGTTCATCCATCATAAACTATGCTTCAAAATAAGACAAGATAAAATCAAACAAGAAAGAGAAGTAGATACAAGAACTTGTTAACGGAGTTCACCAATCTTTTGCTATGTCTTCGGGCCTGCTTCCAAATGGAGGACCTCTTTATTTCTCTTCAAATTCTCAAGTTCTCTTTACATTGGATATTTTCTATTACAAAAGACTTATGATATGATGTACAAGACCTCCTTGTTCATATACATACAAGCCTCAACAATCCCCTCTCAAAACATGACTCAATGCCTCTCAAAACATGAGAAATGGGAAAATTACACAAGCTTCTCCTCAAAATCCTTGCATCAAAACGTTACCCCTCAAGCTCAAAAATTCTAGTTTATATAGTTTTTAGGCACAACAAGAGAAGCCCAAATTCTCCTGAAGATCTGGCCTCTTTTTGGGATCAAATCCCCCTCCAAAAGAACAAGAAATCCTCAAAAATACATATTCTAGGCAAAACTTTAGGCAAATAACCCACTGTGTATAAAAAAACAAATTAAGCCTAATAAGGGATGGGCACACATGCAAATAATGGTCATATGGTGCTAAGGTGGCCAAGCACCATCCCTTTGGGTTATGCACTGGCCCCTAGCCCTCGAACTCTGGTCACTTGGCGTTGTGTAATGGGACCGCGCCCCTCAAAACTCGTATAGGCTAAGGTTCCATCCCTCGTAGCAAATGGTGGACAGGTGTTAAGTTTGCGCATGCTGGTGGTTAATTTAACAGATAATCACCACGCTCTGTGGTTGTGTGGTCACATACGGTGATAAAATCATGGGTTGGGGTTGTGCCCCAGCCCCCTTCCACCAATACTTTAATACAATGCAACATATATATATATATATATATAATAGTGGGTAGTTGTAACAAGTCCCAACATATGGCGCATTAGCAATAGACCTTTCCTAAAGGCATGTGCTCGATCATAGGTCGTGGGTTCAAAACCCATGGACCTCCACCAATATTTTTAAACTTTCATTCAACTGATGGTTGGGTTCCATGTGGCAGCTCACAACTAGGCAAATACGTGGCACCACCACATTTTCCCAATGATTGCCACGTGGCACCACCACATTTTCCCAATGATTGCCACGTGTCACACAGTAATTGGTCCACACTTGCCCAATCAGCTATGCTACCACATGTCACCACCTTCCTCTACCATGTCAGCATGAAGATGTCATGCTGATGTTAGCATTGACTTTTTGCCAGTTTGACCTATTGAATTTTTACTTGTTTGAGAAAACGGTCAGAGTGTGATAACTCTCGCATACAGCGTCTATTTGAGAAAGTAAATATATGGACAAAATCAACGCGATGATTCAGTTGCAATGGAATGGGTTTCATTCAATTCCTAGAACTTTCATTTTTGAGCATTTTCTGGACCTGGAGAACCTCCTGGATCATTCCTCCCCACTTGGAAGCTTTTGGACCACCAAAAGTCTAGTTTTGCTCAGGGAAGAAGTGAGGGTTCTGCCTCCCCACTTGTCTTGTATCATCCATCCTTTATTTTGGGACAATGATCACCTAACAAATCACAACAAACATAAAAACTGAGATAGCATTGTTTATCAAAGTAATCATCTCATTTATTGCACAATCATATACATTCTTTATTGCATTTATCAACCATATACCATTGAATGGCAACAAACTAAACAACAAAATTGAACATGCGAATGAGAATGAAAAAACATGCTTCCTCTTCTGAACAAGAACAATAACCATAGTATGCAGTTGAACCTCACGCTATACTTCTTGTGACACTTCATGATTGTTAGAAACATATTGAACCATCTCATGTTTATCTTCACTAACTTTATGATTTGTTACAGACATAAGTGTTAAACTTTTTCTTGCATTTACCATTCTTTTTAACTGCCCTATAGTTGCAAAAGATCTGTCAGTTTTCATGAGATGAGCACGAAAAATGTACTCTTTTCCATCTTTCTTGAAGCAATATTTATTTTCCTCCCTGTAGAATATGGATTTTCTATCATAAAGGTATGGGCTTCCGAGGACAATTCCACATATGTCCAGTGGCACCATATCAATATCTACTTCATCAACATAATTAGAAGTGATTGCAAACTTAATTTTACATTGCTTGGTTACTTGCAAATTATTATCACCACATATCCATCCTAGTGGATATGGTCTAGGATGTGGCTTAGTTTCAAGTCCCAAATTATTTACAACCTCTTCACTGATTAGATTGGCTTGTGATCCACTGTCTATAAGAGTATCAAATTTAACATTATTTGTTATGACCCTTATGTGGAAAATTTCACCCCTTTTACACTCATCATTTACAACATTTGAATTAGAAGAGCTAGTACTTGCAACAGAATTTATACCTCGGATTCCCATAGCTACAGTTTTTGTCTCATCATTGAAGTCTGATCCAAGATCCACTTGAATTGTTGCAGTCGTGGTATTCTTTCTCCCTTGATTGGCATACTTCCTTGGTTCAACTCAGGATGTCAGATCCAACAATGATCTTCATCATGGCCTACCTTCTTGCAATGCTTGCAAGTAGGCTTCTCCTTTCTTGTTGTGGTTGTCTTCTTCTCTTTCTCTTTTCTTTTCCCTGAATCCTTTCCTTGCCAAGTATCTATAGAAACACTATCACCAGCATTCCCTTTACTTGATTCAATGTGAATGGCTTGTACACATACTTCATCAAAGTTAGAAGGATTTAACATAAGAATAGTGTTCTTGAGATAAGAATGTAAACCACCAATATATTTTAGGAGTATCTCGTGTGTATATAAAGGAATACCCAAATTTAATGCTTTCTTATGAAATTTTTGAGTATAATATTTTACACTTGTATTCTTAGCTTGCCTTAAACTTTGTAAATTCATCATTTCATGTTGCATGTACGCTAATGGATAGAATTGTTTCTTCAATGCAGTGATAAAATCATTCCAGGAAGAGATTGTTTTACCATTTTCCTTGAGATCATCTTTATTTTTGTTTTCCCACCATATGAGAGTTGTGCCTCCCAATTTGAGACTTGCAAGTTGGATCTTTGTTTCATCATCAACAATACTTTGTATCCTCCAATATACCTCAAGCTATCTAACCCATTTATCTATCTTTTCTGCATCTAATTCACCATCATAAGTGGGTAAATTAAAATTCACATCAATCTTTAATAAAGGCGTATCAGAATAATAATGAGTTTTTTTAGGTTTCTTATCCTTGGAAGAATGTACACTTGCTTCACTTGTAGATGACGAGGATGAAGGAGAAGAAGGTTTTGAAGGTCCACCACCTCCAACTCCTCCTTCTGCTCTTACTAAAGATTCACCTTCTTCAACCTTTGGATTTCTTCGTTGTCCTCTTTCATGGTAAAGTTCCTCTACCATGGCTTTCATCAATTTAAATGCCTCAAATAAATCATCCTCGAATGCAAAAGGACCTAGTTTTCTTGGTGAAGACATCTCCTGTTTACGAGGTCTCCTTTGAATCTATGGATTAAAAGCCTCAAGTTGGCCTTCTCCTCGCTTGAGTTCGGCTTTGGTGATCATCCAATGCTTGCAATTCCTATCAAACCTTCAAAACCAAATTCTATGATACCATAAACTTAATCCAAAAATGATAGGTTTTACTGACAAATTGCAAATTAAGTTTAATGTACTTTATGCATCGGATCGATAAGAATGTGAAACACATAAAACTCTATAACTTGTTGCGGAATAGTAATTATGACTTTTACTTGATGGTCATAAGTGATTAAAGATTTTAGCCATCATAAACCATGCTGAAAAATAAGAGAATATAACAGAAAAAAAGAAAGAGAAGTAGACACAAGAACTTGTTAACGGAGTTCACCAATCTTTGGCTATGTCTCCGAGCCCGCTTCTAAGTGGAGGACATATTTATTGCTCTTCAAATGCTCAAGTTCTCTTTACATTGGATATTTGATGTTACAAAACACTTATGATCTATTGCACAATACCTCCTTGTTCAGATACATACAAGCCTCAACAATCCCCTCTCAAAACATGACTCGATGCCTCTCAAAACATGAGAAATGGGCAAATTACACAAGTTTCTCCTCAAAATCCCTGCATCAAAAAGTTACCCCTTAAGTCAAAAATATTGGTTTATATAGTTTTTAGGCCCAACAAAAAAATCCCAACTTCTTCTGAATATTTGGCCTCTTTTTGGGATCAAATCCACTCCAAAAGGCCAAGAAATCCTCAAAAATACATATTATGGGAAAAAATTTAGGCAAATAACCCATTGTGTATAAAAATTCAAATTAAGCCCAATAAGGGTTGGGGGCGCGCGAAAATAATGGTCATGTGGTGCTAAGGTGGCCAAGCGCCAGCCCTTTGGGTTGTGCATTGGCCCCTAACCCTCAAACTTTGGTCACTTGGCATTGTGTAATGGGACCGCACCCCTCAAAACTCGCATAGGAAGGTTCTAGCCCCTATAGAAAATGGTGGAAAGGTGCTAAGATTTTGTGCGTTGGTGGTTAAGTTAATGGATAAGAACTGCACTTTGTGGCTATATGGTCACATATGGTGATAAAATTGTGGGTTGGAGCTATGTCCCAGCCCCCTACCACCCATACTTTAATACAATGCAACATATATATATATATAATAGTGGGTAGTTGTAACAAGTCCCAACACATGGAGAGTTGGCAATGGACCTTTCCCAAAGGCATGTGCCTGACCATAGGTCATGGGTTCAAAACCCATAGACCTCCACCAAGATTTTTAAACTTCCATTCAACTAATGACTAGGTGCCACGTGGTAGCCAGTCATCAGTGGCACCAACACATTTTCCCGATGATTTCCACGTGTCACATAGCACCTGGTCCATGCCTACCACACCTACCCAATTAGTTGTGCTGCCATATGTCACCACTTGCCTCTGCCATGTCAGCATGAAGATGTCATGTTGATGTCAGCATTGACATTTTGCCAGTTTGACCTGTTGACTTTTTACCTATTTGAGAAAATGGTCAGAGTGTGATAACTCTCGCATACAACGTCTGTTTGAGAAAGAAAATATATGATCAGAATCAGCACAAAGAGTCGGTCACAATGGAATTAGTTTAAGTCAATTCTGAGAACTTTCATTTTTGAGCATTTTCTGGACCTCGAGAGCCTCCTGGATCAGTTTCTCCCCCTATCTACATGCCTTTGATTTTTCTTTGTGTTTATAAGCCTCTGATTACTCTCTCTCCCTTCATATGAATAATATCTCCCCCTTTGACAAAGGGTATCACTCCGAAGTCATATCGTTCATTCTTCCCTTGTGACAATTGCTCCCCTTGGAAACATACCTCTATGATCTCTCTCCAAGAATTTACCTTTGCATCTGATGAATCTCTCTCCCTTTGTCATCAATGGAAAAGGTCTATTTCCATCCAAGGCTTCTCCCCTTGACAGAACTCTTCCTGAAACTGATCTCCCAACCTGAATTGTCTTATTTATGGTGCTTCATCATGTACATCTAAGACATATAAGATAAGCATTCAAAAGCATTCATTTTGGAGTAGAAATTACTCCTAGTCTCTGGCGAATATACTCAAAGGCTTCCCATGGAAGTGGTTTTGTAAAGACGTCTGCCACTTGTTCTTTTGTTCCCACATATTCAACTCTAATGTTATTCTCTACAACTTGTTCCTATAGAAAGTGATACTTGATTGGAATGTGCTTCATCTTGGAGTGCATCACCGGGTTCTTTGAGATACTGACGACACTTGTATTATCACAATATATTGGAATGGGCTCATCATACTCAACCTACATATCTGTCAAATTTTGTTTCATCCATAGAACTTGCGTACAACATGTTTTTGTTGCAATATACTCTGCCTCGACTGTAGATAAGGATACGGATGATTGTTTCTTGCTTAGCCATGATACTAAACACTCACCCAAGTAGAACGTTACTCCACTGGTGCTTCGACGGGCATCAATGCAACCTACCCAATCTGCATATATGTAGGCAATAAGTGATAGATCCTTTCTTTTTGGATACCATATTCCAAACTCTTATGTTCCTTTGAGATATCTGAAAATCCTTTTCACCGCTAATACATGTGATTCATTTTGTGTTGCTTGAAATTGTACCACCTGTCCAACTTCCTGCATTACATCTAGTCTGGATGTTATCACATATAGTAAGCTACCAATCATTGACCTATATTTCCTCTTGTCTGTAGACTTTGAATCATCATCTTTGCTCAACTTGCAACTGGTTTTCATAGGAGTGGTAACTAGTTTGCAATCTTTCATTCCAAACCTCTTTAGCATTTCTCTTATATACTTAGATTGAGAAATAAAAATTACTTGGTTTCTTTGACATATCTAAAGACCCAAAAAGAAGGATAGTTCTCCAAGTAATGACATTTCAAATTCATTATGCATATCCTTTGCAAATTTATGTCTTAGCCTGTCATTAGTACTTCCAAAACAATATCATCAACATAAATTTCAATTAATAAAATACTAGCTTGAGTTACCTTGATGTAGAGGTTGTTGTTTGCGCTTCCTTTCCATAGTTCGTAGGGAGTTTTGTCATTGTTGTTTCTGAGCATTACTCTATTTTGAATGTGAATTGTTGTATGCATTGCATGTGTCCACAAAATATATGTCAATTTGGAATCCATTAGCATTGTTCGAGCAATTTCCTATGTAATTATCATCCATTATGATAATTTTCATTTGTCTCTGAACCACTCTCTGAACCAATCTACGAATCCATTCTCTTGTCCATTGTCATATATCTGTCCAAACCTACTAAGTATTCATACAAATCCATGTATGTCCATATTTTCCAAGACTCTACTTGCGCAATTGTCCATAATGCTGACCCATTTATCACTATACTATCATGAAGTCTTGATTAATATATGAAATTGTATTTCTGCTAACTGACTGCTCTGGATTTGTCTTCTCAAACTCTACAAGCTTCTCGAAGGATGGTTCTTTGGTCCATCATAGATATCGCATAGACTCCCCCTGTCTAATATTCATATTACCTTGGAGTCTCTAATCTAGATGGCTCATAACAATTCTTGCTTTGATGTGTATCTGTCATCATATTCATTGGTAGATTCATCATCATCTTCATTGGTAGGTTCGTCATCTCTCTGATCTTTGACTTATTTATTTCTATCCCTGGATTCATCTTTCACTACAATGATTGAAAGTACAATCTCTTGAACCTATTCCTTATTTACATGTCCTTCTTTTCTTTCAATTATTTTCAAAACCTTTCTGTATCTGGCATCTTTCTTTTTCTCTGTAGAATTTTCTTCATCTCATTTTATTGTCAATCTTGCAATCTTTGGGACTTGGTCTTTGTTCACATGTTCTTCATGTTTTCTTATCCACACTTTATTACATATGATATCATTGTTCTCTTTCATGAAAGTATCTATCATGCTTCTATAATCACTAGTTATGTGTCCATAGTTATGACATTTGTAACATTCAATGTTATGTGAGGCCACATAGGCATTTCTTACTTGAACATTTCTTTTATAATCCCTGCAATCCGCAACCTTATGTCCAAAGTTAGTACAATAAAAACAATGACCATAAAATAAATTTGTGTGTCTAGGAGTGAATGATCTTGTTTGTGGCGTAGTCCTTCTTAATTTTTTCCTTGATTGATCATGATCATGATTGAAGCTTCTTTGTGGCTTGAACATGGATTGTCTTCTTGAAGATGTATCTTCAATAGTTTTCTTAGATTTTGGTTGACCATTATTCCTTCCTTTGAGTACTTCTGCATAACTCTTTTTGTTTTCTTCTTTCTTCTTTTCTAGCAAGCTAGAGTGCTTGTCTTCATTCTCTATAACTAATGTGGATGTTTATGTCTCTTCAAAGTTCTTGTTGAGCTTGATGATTTTACTTCTCAATGTGACAAATTCTTCTTCAAGCTTCTCAACCTCTTCTTCTTTCTTCATTATCTGAGACTTCATCACTTCTTATTTTCTTTTCGCTTCTTCAAGCTGAATTTTTAATGTGATTATTTCTTCTTCAAGTCCTTTCTCCTCTTGACCAAACTCTGCCTCAAGCTAGTTTAGATCGTCAGTTCTTTCTTTAAGATGATCGTCAATATATTCTCTCTCATTTTTGCTTCTTCCTTTTGTGCTTCTATGTTGTCTTCCAAATAATTCTTTTGATATTCAATATTTTCTTCGATCTTTCTGGCTTCTTCTAGCTGAGTTCTTAACTTCTCGATGACATGTTGGGCTTCTTCAAAAATGTCAACACTTTCACTTACCTTTTGTTTCATCAATTCTTTCTTGAGTGACTTGTTTTCTTCTCGTAGTTCATCTAAAGCACTAATCAATTATGCTTCATAATTGTCTTCCTTTTCAATTAGTTTTTCTATCCCATTTCCTTCATGGCATTTTATTTCAATATGTCCATGTTTTTCACAATTAAAGAAAAATAACATATCTCTAGTGATTATGTACTCTTCATCTTATGAATCTGTTTGACATGGTGAACATAATTCTTCTTGATATGTATATGCATATTCTTTGGCATTTTCTAAATCTACGATGGGTGAAAAATATATGTCATGTAACTTATCCCAAAGTTCATTGGTTGATGAACATTTACCAATCTTTTCTCTTACCGGATTAGGTAATCCTTCTCAGATGAAATCCATTGCTATTTTTTTATTCTTCTTCAATTCCTTCTTGGTTGCAGTCTTTGCCCTTTTTGAACTATCATATTCTGTAACAACTAATAGCCAAATATAATGTCCATGTGCTTGTAAAAATATTTTTGTCCTTCTGCTCCACATCTCATACTTAAAACCATTATGACCATTAAACATTGGTACTCCATTCTTAGAATAATCCATGATCTCCTTCCAGTGGTTAAATTTTTTCCTGAAGGAACCGGCTCTGATACCAATTGTTGGATTATTGAGAGGGGGGGTGAATCAATAATAGAGCAATCTAATCCTTTTTCACCATAAAATGAAAGTGTTATATCAATGTAGCATTATCATCCAATAGTTTCAGAGTAAATAAACAATGAACAAATGAGCAATCACACACATACACAGTACACCAGTGTTTTACGTGGAAACCCAAAGAGGGAGAAAACCACATAATGTTTTTTTCTTATATGTATTTAAGAATTACATTCATTGGAAGCACCAACTTTCTTTATTTTTCATCTGCAACTGGAAGGAGGCTCCAACCCCCTAGTTTCTCAGGCTACAACTGGAGGGAAGCTCCAACTCCTCAATTCTTTGACTACAACCAAAAGGAGGCTACAACCCCCTAACTTCTCTGTCTACAACCGGAAGGTGGCTACAACCACATGTCCTTGCCCCGTCCAACGGCCCTGACGTAGAAGTAGAATGATGGAACCATTATCACACTATCACTGTGAGATATATTGTTGTAAACTTGTACCAATCATCCTACACCAAACAACCTATACCAATAACCTGAACCATGCATCAATCATGCATCAACCTGTACCTCAACCTATAATCAACATGTACCATAAACAAGTGCATCAACCATGAATCAACATGTACCAAACAAATTGTAATCAACATGTACGATAAACAAGTGCATACAACCATGTACCAATTATGTATCAATCATGTATCAACTACTCATCAATATGTACCAACATCATCAACTATACACCTCATGTATGTGCTAACTCATCAACTACTTGTCTCAACCATGTACCCAACATGTACCTCAACCAAAATCCCTCATCAATTTCATCATCCAAATCTGATTTGTAACTCTGTAATAGACCTGGTGTATATGATCACATACCTACAAACCTTCCTTAACTTTAACAACAAGAGACTAGCATTTTCATCAAAATTTACTTTAGTCTCACGTGACTAGTTTTGAATTAGTCAACAACCTTAACTTGAAATAACCATAATTGTGTACCTGTAATGAATAAATATTTGAAAATAGTACACAATGTTCTTCAGTGTGTTTTATGCAATTCCTCCAGGTGTCACTACTTGGAACCTCTCGGAAAAGGATTTATAGAAAAAATGGCATACCTTGTTGAATTCTGGCTTATCCTAGAGAGAGAAATTGTAGAGCGTGCCCCGCATGGGATATTTGTTGTATGGATCTGAAAATTGCACACAAAATTCTAAATACGGTAATATAACCAACACATTTTATCTTACTGAATTTGGATCTGTTATGAAGAAGTTATAGCGTTTTTACCTGAAACATTTGTTTTAGACCAGTTTTAGGACTAGCCACAAACCCTATTTTCCACAGCGTGTAACTCCAAAAATACAACGAACCACAAGTGGAAATTTGTACCACATCTACTTAGATATGTTTCCTCAATGGCCTCTCAATTTCACAGTCTGAATCATTCTATGAAAAAAATTATTGCGAAAATGGTGAGATGACTTGCAAATATCATACCTTACAAAGCATCATCAAAAGAATTTATCCTCCCTTGAATTTTGACCTTCTTTACTTCACCTTCCCTCTGAAATTCAAATTAGATATCCTTTGGTTACCTCATTCACCTGTATATATTCAATATGCTCAAGTGTAATTAAAATGAGATAGTCTTGCCTCTTATTTATACTTTCATGTAGCTTCCTCAAGGGGTTATCTTTTAACCATCTTAACCCACTTTCCTTATTTTAGGGTTAACCCACTTCTAACCATTTGTCAACTTAGTAATTTATCCATCAACGTTATTATTTAAATAATTTATTTTGTATTCACTTTGAATTATAGTACACTCATCACTTCACTTTATTATTTACCTTCTAAAATCTCTTAAACCACTTTGACTACTTTGACCTTTTGGGGCTTCTAGATGACTCATGAGGGTTCTCCAACTTTACTTGACCATATCTCTCTAACTGTGAGGAGTTATGTGACATTCCACATACCACTGGAAATGGCATGACATGTACTATCCATATAGAATATTCTTACCTACAAATATATCAAAATGCATACAATTATCCATCAAATAAACTTGGGTCCATTACCCAAACCTGGGTTCTCCAACTTCACATGGCCATAATTCTCTAACCGTGGGGATTTATGTGGCGTTCCACATACTACCAGAAATGGCATGACACGTAATACCCATCTAGAATAGTCTTACCTTCAAATATATTAAAACTCATACCATTATACATCAAACAAACTTGGGTCCATTACCCAAAACTTTGTGTTACCGGAATTCGCTATCGAACTTTCTCGAAGGGTTGACATCAATCGCTAAGGGTTGAAATCAATATTAATATCGCTCTCCAATGGTTGACGGCAATGAAAACCAACTATCCATCAACCTAAGACAATTGTCTGACAGGGCATCCTTAAATGCTTGATATAGCATTCAAAAATGTTCACTGCATGGTGAAAATGGGTTTTAACTGAGATTTTTGGAGTTTATATAGAAAGAAAACATCAATAGATCATTTGAAAAGGGTCTAACTAGACTAGCCACATTGATCCCAAAAAAGTGAAGGTCATTTTGGACTAGCCACATCACACAATATCATGAAGCTAAAACACTTTCATGGAATTGATATTTTTTTATGTGAAGTTTTTCAAAGGGTTCAATGAAATATGTGTTGATCATAGAGTATATGAAAGAATGGGATTTTAATGGAGTTAGATGGCATAACATAGTTTTAATAAAATGAAAATTATAAACACCCTATGTTGGTTTTCCCAAATTTTAGTGAAGTGTTCCAAGCTGATCGTGATATAAACATAATCATTATTAACATGGTATTAACTCAAAAATGGAGGTCAGTGGCATGCTTCAATGAGAAACATAACAAATTAGAGAATACAAGTATTCATTAGGTGATCTTGAATTTTAGCATTAGGCGATCTTGAATTGTATTCATTAGGTGCAAGTATTAAATCATTCAAGGCATTACTTGTTGATTAAGTTCTTTGTTTTTACATACATCATAAAGAACTAAAGTTTATCAACACTCAAGTGAATTTGAATGAGTGACAAGTGAGATGGGTGGATTTCTTGCATAGCCACACATTTTTGGTGAAGTGGGTGGTAGTAAAAGACAACAATCTTGCACACACTTTGAGTACAAGAGTTTTGATGTTAGAGACAATGAAGAATACAATGAAGAATGAGAGAGTTTGATGTGAAAATATCAAGGATTTTAATGACATCGAGCCCAATTTAACACCCTCTCCCCATGTAACACCCATGTTTCCCCTAGTTTGTAAATATAACTATATTGAACAAGATACTATGGAAATCTCGATATGTGTGAATGTTTGATTTGATGAACCTTTGTATAAAAGGTCAATGAATGTAATTTATGTAATTAATAGAAAAATGGATAAGTGTTGCGTGACTGCTGAAAGGGGGGTGTGCTAATATAGACCATGAATGTTATGAAAGAGATGGTGAAGGGGGCTAGGAATGGTTGCGTTAACCTCCACCAGACTAGCACTTTGTTGGATTTAATTTCTCAGGATCAAAACAAGCCTCTGACCCAGGAATGAATTACAGTCAGGTTGGTAGGGGAGAAGACCACCTCAAGAGTTAATGAGGGGATGGGGTAGAACGCCCATCTATAAGGATTTTAGACCTGACCACAGACTGGGAATTCGAGCCACACGCAATCTTGTTGATGAAGGAAATAAAGGAAGGTGTGGTGGGTAGAGGAGGATCTGTGAAGAGAAGCAGAATAGAGAGACTAGGCTTGGGTTCGAGGAGAAC
>ML824737.1:51612-66878 GCA_009831015.1 Picea engelmannii | reverse complement strand
ATGGTTGGTACAACTAGCCACTGGACCCAAAAGAAAAGTAGAAGAGGTCATACCCACTTGTTAATTCATTATGGATGGATTGCCCACCCAAGCGACACTTAACATACTTCCCCTAGGATCTTATGACCTGTTGATTGGTATAGACTAGTTAGCCACTTATAAAACCTAGTTGGATTGTTACCATAAAAATTTGGAATGTGAAAATGAAGAAGGGAGAAAAATAACCATCCAAGGGATTCAGAGTCATGTCTCAGTGAGATGAATATCAGTCCTTCAAATGAAAAATTATTGCAGAAAGGGATGTCCTCTATATGCAATACAGGTGTTGGAATCTATTGAGGATGAAAAACCAAACCTAGAGGACCACCCCATATTAAGAGAGTATAAAGATGTGTTTCTAGAAGAGGTATTGAGTCTACCTCCAAGAAGAGACATTGAATTCTCCATAGAACTTGCACCAGGAGTAGTGCCAGTGTCTATAACACCCTATAGCATGAGTAAACTAGGGTTGGTTGAGCTCAAGTTACAACTAAAGGAGATGATGGACAAAGGATGCATCCGAACCATCGTATCTCCATGGGGATCACCCACCTTGTTTGTGAAAAAGAAAGATGGAAAACTATGATTGCACATAGACTATAGACAACTCAATTAGACAATCATAAAGAACAAGTATCCCTTGCCAAGAATCGATGACTTGTTCGACCAATTAAGGGATTCTTCCAATTTCTCAAAGAATGACTTAAGTTTTGGATACCATCAAGTCTGAATCAAGGATGAATACATCCACAAAACAACCTTCAGGACAATATATGGTCATTATCAATTTGTGGTGGTGCCATTTGGATTAACCAATTCCCCCACCACTTTTATGTGCTTGATGAATAATGTACTCCACAAATTCCTAGACAGATTTGTATTGGTTTTCATTGATGATATCCTAATTTACTCCAAGAAAAAAGAGGAGGATGAAGAACATCTTATATTAGTGCTTCAAGTACTAAGGGAGCATCATCTCTACGCTAATTTTAGCAAGTGTAACTTTTTCCAGAAGAAAGTCCATTACTGAGGCCATTTTATTTCTGAATAAGGAGTGGCAGTAGACCCTCACAAGATTATATATATCATGGAATGGCCTACCCCAAAGGATGTATCTGATATCAGATCCTTTATGGGCTTAGCAGGATACTATAGAAGGTTCATAAAAGAATTATCCAAGATTGGTTGTCCAATCACTGCCCTTCAGAAAAAGGTAGTTAAATTCACTTGGACTTCAAAATGTGAAGAAGGCCTTCAAGAACTAAAATACCTTATAACCCATGCACCCATGTTGAAGATTGTAGACCCTGATAATGACTTCCTTGTGTGTAGAGATGCTTGCAAGGAAGGACTCGGAGGAGTCCTTATGCAAGAACGGTGTGTAATTTTCTACGAATCCAAAAAACTGAATGAGCATGAAATCAATTATGGGACCCATGATCTAGAGTTGGATTCCATAGTGCATGCTTTAAAAATGTGGAGGCATTACCTCCTAGGTAGGAGATTCGTACTTATGATAGACCACTGTGGGTTGAGGCACTTATTTGATCAACCAAACCTCAATGTTATACAAGATAGGTGGATGGATCTCCTTAGTGAGTTTGATTTTGAAATCAAACACATTAAAGGAAAGGAAAATAGGGTGATCGATGCCCTTAGAAGAAGTGTGAAATTGATTCACCTGGTAGCGGTTAGCACCTGTAAAATGGATTTCAGGGAGAGAGTCAGGAATGCACAAGAAACAAATGCATTTTTCAAGACGGTGTCGTCATACCTAAAGCAAGAGTCCACTAGGCTAAAGTATGAAGGCTACCAGATGCTTGATGAAGGCCTAATGACCTACAAAAATATATTGTATATTCCAAGTTGTGACGACTTGAATAGGTTCATAATGGATGAACTACACAAGAGACCATATACTGGTCACCCAAGTTATCATAAAATGATCACAGCCACTAGGAAACAATTCTATTGGCCTCGATTGAAAAAGGACATAGATGACTATCTAGCTAAGTGTCTAGAATTCCAACAAGTTAAGGCAGAACACCAGAACCCAGATGGGTTTTTACATCCCCTATCAATTCTAGAATGGAAATGGGAAACCATCTCCATGGATTTCATCGCTGGATTACCAAAATTGGCCAAGCAGAATGATGCCATCATTGTAGTGGTGGACAAATTGAGCAAGTCTGCTCACTTCATTCCTATCAAGTCAACTTACTATGCAATAGATATTTCCAACATCTTCATGAAGGATATATTTAGACTGCACAACATGCCTAGGGAGATTATATCTGGCAAAGACACAAAATTTACTTCAATCTTTTGGAAGTCCTTAAAGGCTGGTTTTTAGACTAAATTAGTGTTTATCATAGCCTATCACCCTCAAACTGATGGACAGATAGAAAGAGTAAACCAAATATTACAATACATGTTAAGGATACACGTAATGCATCAGCCTAAAAAGTGGGAATACTACCTACCATTGGTAGAGTTTTCCTACAACAACGATTATCAAGAATCATTGAAGATGAGCCCTTTTGAAGCCTTCTATGGTAGACAGTGTAATATTTCAATTAGCTGGAGTAATCCAATGGATATAATTACAATCAGACCCGACATTCTGAAATAAATGGAACAACAAGTGATTCAAATAAATCAAAATATGAAAAATTCTCAGGATAGACAGAAGAGTTACGTTGACATAAAGAGAACTCTCGGAGAGTTCAACACAGGAGACCATGTATATCTCGGAGTTATTCCCAAGAAGAGTTCCTTGAGAATGGGAGCTTATGTGAAGTTGGCACCCATGTATTGTGAACCCTTTGAAATCTTAGATAGAGTGGTACCTATAGCCTATAGGCTAGTACTCCCTCCCATAGTGAAGGCACATAATGTTTTCTATGTTTCATTATTGAATAAATATGTACATGATTCTAATCATATAATTGATTGGTTTGTGATTTAGGTGGATTCGGAGGGAGAGTTCCTGCCATAACCTCAGGTCATACTAGATAGAAAGGAAACCTCACTTAGGAACAGAACCATTGCACAGGTCAAGGTGCAGTGGAAACACTTTGGCCCAGATGAGGCTACGTGGGAAATGGAGGATGCCATGAAACAGGCATATCCATTTTTGTTTACTTTTGTATATATAGAGCACAATGATAGATAGAATATTGAGGACGATGTTACTTTAAGGGGGAGGGGATTGTAACACCCATGTTTCCCCTAGTTTGTAAATAGCACTATATTGGCCAAGAGACTATGGCAAACTCGATATGTACGAATGTTTGATTTGATGAACTTTTGTATAAAAGGTCAATGAATGCAATTTTTGTAATTAATAGAAAAATGGATAAGTGTTGCATGACTGTTGAAAGGGGGTTGTGCTAAGAAAGACCATGAATTATATGAAAGAGATGGTGAAGAGGACCAGGAATGGTTGCGTTAACCTCCACCAAACCAGTACTTTGTTGGATTTAATTTCTCAATATCAGAAGAAGCTTCTGACCCAGGAATGAATTACAGTCAAGTTGGTAGGTGGGAAAACTTCTTCAAGAGTTAATGAGGGGATGGGCAGAGCACCCATCTGTAAGGCTTTCATACTTGACCATGGACTAGGAATTCGGGCCACACACAATCTTGTTGAGGAAGGAAAGAAAGGAAGGTGTAGTGGGTAGAGGAGGTTCTGCGAAGAGAAGCAAAGTAGAGAGACTAAGCTTGGGTTCAAGGAGAACTGAGAATATGTGTGTTCTGATCGCAGGAAGTGGCCAGCAAGGTTATGATACAAGCTGATAAATGAGGGTGCTTAGTGACTGAGGAAGTACTAAGGCAGGCCTCCTTTCTTGGTATAAAGAAACATATTTCCAAGATCCCATGGGAGGAGGAGAGTAACCTTTGTCCCTAACTGTTGCTGAGCCAGAAGATAGAATTCTCTCTATGAGCATCATGGTCTAGCTCGGGGGTGGCTAGTGGTAAATCCGTTTGGAGTGACTGAGCCTATGGTTGGGTGAAAACGAGCACCCCTTTCAGCAGTCGCATCATTCCTTCTATTTATGATAAGTGTTTTTTCATACTTTATGTAGTGAAATTGAATAATGAATGAATGCATGTATTTATTTGTCTATAAATGGTTTTTGTATAGAATGATCAAGTTATTTATATGCATTTATCTTCTTGTGTACTCATTATTTTGATTTATCGTTTATATGCCCCATCTTAACTATCGAGACGTCTTGGGACATAAACCTGTAGGAGGGTTGGGATAGAAATCATTGCGTCACTCTGACCTTGTCCGTCTTAAGAGGATAACCCCTTCAAACTCCTTAGTGTGCGACCATGGTATCCTTCCCAAGTCCTTAACAATTTCTTGATGAAGCTCAAGAAAGATAGTGATATTTAAGTCTCAAAAGGGATGATCCTTCTGTTTGGAAGATGAGTGGACACGATCCGTTTGGGAGGACCCATGTGACCAATGCCTAGGAACCTTAGTCTAAACCTAAGGGAATTAAGTCCCTCTAGCTTTGTAGCTCCGAAGGTCTGGGACCTCAGAGTATTATCAGCCCTCATAGTCATGAACGGCTTGAAGGTGACCAATATTTACGGTTATCTACAAGGTTGATCGGTGTTGGGAGGTTTCCCTAGTGGTTAGATGAACCTATCTTATTGAATAAACCGGGATCCAACTCCCTATCGCAAGGTAGTGCGAGCCACTGATTAAGAATGTTCGAGGGTTCCCTCAACCGTTAGATCTACACTGACGTGACTTCAACGGAATACCACTTTGGGAGAATGGAGATGCCATAGCATCAAACACCCCGAACATCAAAGTTACGAAGTGAAGGAGAGTTGTAGATCTATGGATCTACATGGTCGGATCTCGATCGTGAGATTTGAAGGATGTTATAATGTTTTCAATCTGGTGTGACATGGCAAGACGACATCACCAAGGTGACATGGACAACTGATCAATGTGCCACATGTCACCTGTATTTATGTGTATCATTTTCCCTATAGACCCATTGGAACGTGACATGTGTCACCTCTGGCCCCTTCTACGTGTCCTTCCCTCATACAAGCTCGCCTAGCTAAAGTGGTTTGTGAAGTGACCAGAACCCCAAGAGTTCGAAACTTTGGAATCTGGAAGAATTGGGGTGTAGTATTGTAGAGAGACCCAAAAAGGTCCGAAGGTCGAAACCGCGTGCAAAGCTTACAGGGTTTCTGGAGTTCGTAACTCCTGAAGGTCTCGTGCGTAGACAATAAGGAGGCGTTCAGTGTTGAAGTACTGAATTTCATGTTGGTTTGTGTGATAGACACCTATGTGTTAGATGAAAAGTGATTCCAGTCATGGGAGAAGATGGTGGATGGACTTCCACCATGGGTGAAGGAACATGGAGTCCATACGTGTGAGGTGGATTCACGTGGATGCCACTTGGCCCTTAACTAATGAATGCAAAAAGAACATTGGGAAGCCATAACTTGCAATCCAAAGCTCGGATTTGAGACTGATGGCAGTCATTTAGAATACTACGGGTAAGTGGGAGAGGATAAATACCTCGGTCAAAGGATTTGAGATGTTAATGAGAGTGAAATTTTGATGCCCCATCCCTAGGAAATATACTCAGGGGTTAGGTGTGTTAAAAATTGGTATCAGAGCATGGTTACAACACTTTGCCTTCTTGGGATCATGGACGAGTCACGTAAAAACCATATTTAAGGAATTTTTAAGTGTGACACCCTATATTACCTCTTTCCTAAAGAGTCTGGTTAAACTTTTACTGAAGAAAAGAATGAAACTTTCTATTATGTGTGTGTATTTAATAAATATGAACTGTGTGTGTTCATAAACTAATAAACTTATTGGCTAATAGTAAGTTTTTTGTCAGCACTCAAGCATTCATTAAATCATGGGAAAACTACAAGTATAAAGGATGGTGACGCGACATAAAGTGTGGGATGGTTCCCACAATAGAGACGAAGAATCTGACGAAAGGAGGGTGGTGGAAACCCCTCTGGATCTAGTTGAAACTGTAAGAAGCCTCATGGCCAAATTACAGAGTTGCAAGGCCGACAACGAAAGGTTCTTAAAGGAGCAAGAAAAACAAATGGAAATTAATGCATGCTTGTTGCAGATCTTATCCGATATACAGAGATAGCTATACCATGGACCCACAACCAGTCATGTGGATCGACGACATATGAAGAGAAGTCAAATTCCACCTGAGATACGAAAACGTGGTCCCATAAGTGGCCACACTAGGAGGAGTACCTCGAGGAAGTCCCAACCTAGAGGTAGGGGACACTCATCGGGAGAGTCCTCTGGAGAGAAAGATGGCAACTCTGAGGAATCTTCTAGTAGCCAAACTAGCTCACATTCTCAAAGGAAAAGGAAAGAAGTGAAAGCATTCCAAAATTTGTGATCATTAAGAGTTCAAGAAATCCAAACCACCCTCTTTCAATGGAGAGACTAAGAAAGGGGAAGAGGTTGAAGCTTGGCTGCTTAGTTTAAAGAAGTACTTCAGATTCCATGACTACTCTGAAAACTTGAAGGCTCGAATAGCCATATTCAATATGAATGGAAAGGCTTCCATTTGGTGGGAAGACCTTAGGAATGTGAAAGGAATCCATGAGAAGGACTTTTCATGGAAACAGTTTGAGAAATACTTCAATAAGAAGTATATGTCATAGAAATACTTTTATGGGAACACTAAGGAGTTCTATGAACTCAAACTTGGACAACTCACCATAGAGGAATATATCAATAAATTCCTTGAGCTGATAAAGTATGTACCCTACATAAACGGTGAAAAGGTAAAAGTGAAACGATTTATTAGTGGGTTACCTCATTCCTATAGGAATATGATTGATTTTGATGGACCAAATACCTTAGAAGATACTATCTGGAAGGCAAGGTATTGTTATGAACAGTTTAGGAATCAGACGAAACCTCATGAGGACTGGAAGAAGAAGAATAGTTCAGGATTCAAGAAGAAGGGGTTTAAATCCTCAATACTTAAGAACTATGGGAAGGATTATAGGATGAGAATTCCTACTAGAAGTGTATACCATAAGAATTTCCCCTCCCATAGTGGAAATAAACCTTTTGGAGAAACCCCAAGAAAGACTGATAACCCAAAGAGAGAACCCTTGAAATGTTGGGGTTGTGGAGGAGAACATCTGCTGAGGGATTTCCCATACAGACAACAGAACAGTAGGAGAGTTTAAAACATCCAAGAATATATCATATTCAATGATGTGTCTAGGAGCATGCCACGGATTTATGCAGCCTTGGATAATAAACAAGCCAACAACCAAGCTTCGGTGGTGGAGATGGAAGGTATGATTGCCAACCATCTAGTCTCTATTTTAATTGACCCTGGTTATAATTTGAGTTATGTGGCCCCTCATACTGTTGATAAGTGTAAACTGCAACCAGTTAGACATGTTAAGACATGGTTGGTACAACTAGCCACTGGAACCAAAAGAAAAGTAGTAGAGGTCATACCCGCTTGCCAATTCATTATGGATGGATTGCCCACCCAAGCGACCCTTAACATACTTCCCCTAGGATCTTATGACCTGTTGATTGGTATGGACTAGTTAGCCACTTATAAAACCAAGTTGGATTGTTACCATAAAACTTTGGAATGTGAAAATGAAGAAGGGAGAAAAATAACCCTCCAAGGGATTCAGAAGCATGTCTCAGTGAGACGAATATCAGTCCTTCAAATGAAAAATTATTGCAGAAAGGGATGTCCTTTATATGCAATACAGGTGTTGGAATCTATTGAGGATGAAAAACCAAACCTAGAGGACCACCACATATTAAGAGAGTATAAATATGTGTTTCCAGAAAAGGTATTGAGTCTACCTCCGAGAAGAGACATTGACTTCTCCATAGAACTTTCACCAGGAGTAGTGCTAGTGTCTAGAACGCCCTATAGGATGAGTACACTAGGGTTGTTTGAGCTCAAGTTATAGCTAAAGGAGATGATGGACAAAGTCTGCATCCAACCCAGCGTATCTCCATGGGGAGCACCTGCCTTGTTTGTGAAAAAGAAAGATGGAAAACTCTGTATGTGAATAGACAATAGACAACTCAATAAGACAATCATAAAGAACAAGTATCCCTTGCCAAGAATCGATGACTTGTTTGACCAATTAAGGGATTCTTCTATTTTCTCAAAGATTGACTTAAGTTATGGATACCATCAAGTCTGAATCAAGGATGAATACATCCAAAAAATAGCCTTCAGGAAAAGATATGGTCACCAATTCCCCCGCCACTTTTATGTGCTTGATGAATAATGTACTCCACAAATTCCTAGATAGATTTGTATTGGTTTTCATTGATGATATCCTAATTTACTCCAAGAAAAAAGAGGAGCATGAAGAACGTATTATATTAGTGCTTCAAGTACTAAGGGAGCATCATCTCTACGCTAATTTTAGCAAGTGTGACCTTTTCCAGAAGCAAGTCCATTACTTAGGCCATGTTATTTCTGAAGAAGGAGTGGCAATAGACCCTGACAAGATCATATCTATCATGGAATGGCCTACCCCAAAGGATGTATCTGATATCAGATCCTTTAAGGGATTAGCAGGATACTATAGAAGGTTCATAAAAGGATTCTCCAAGATTGGTTGTCCAATCACCGCCCTTCAGAAAAAGGGAGTTAAATTCACTTGGACTTCAGAATGTGAAGAAAGACTTCAAGAACTAAAATACCTTCTAACCCATGCACCCGTGTTGAATATTTCAGACCCTTATAATGACTTCCTTGTGTGTACATATGCTTATAAGGAAGGACTATGAGGAGTCCTTATGCAAGAAGGGTGTGTAATTTGCTACGAATCCAGAAAATTTAATGAGCATGAAATCAATTATGTGACCCATGATCTAGAGTTGGATGTCATAGTGCATGCTTTAAAAATGTGGAGGCATTACCTCCTAGGTAGGAGATTTGTACTTATGACATACCACTATGGGTTGAGCCACTTGTTTGATCAACCAAACCTCAATGCTATACAAGCTAGGTGGATGGATCTCCTTAGTGAGTTTGATTTCGAAATCAAACACATTAAAGGAAAGGAAAATAGGGTGGTTGATGCCCTTAGAAGAAGTGTGAAAGTGATTCGACTGGTAGCAGTGAGAACCTTTGAAACGGATGTCAGGGAGAGATTCAAGAATTCACAAGAAACAGATGAATTTTTCAAGATGGTGGCGTCATACCTAAAGCAAGAGTCCACGGGGCTAAAGTATGAAGGCTACCAGATGCTTGATGAAGGCTTGATGACCTACAAAAACATATTGTATATTCCAAGTTGTGATGACTTGAAAAGGTTCATAATGGATGAACTACATAAGAGACCATATAGTGGTCACCCAGGTTATCATAAAATGATCACGACCACTAGGAAACAATTCTATTGGCCTGGATTGAAAAAGGACATAAGTGACTATCTAGCTAAGTGTCTAGAATTCTAGCAAGTTAAGGTAGAGCACCGGCACCCAGATGGGTTGTTACAACCCCTACCAATTCCAGAATGGAAATGGGAAACCATCTCCATGGATTTCATCGCCGGATTACCAAAATCAGCCAAGCAGAATGATGCCATCATGGTAGTGGTGGAAAAATTGAGCAAGTATGCTCACTTCATTCCTATCAAGTCAACTTTCTATGAAATAGATATTTCCAACATCTTCATGAAGGACATATTTAGAATGCACAACATGCCTAGGGAGATTATATCCGGCAGAGACACAAAATTTACTTCCAACTTTTGGAAGTCCTTAATGGCTGGTTTTTAGACTAAATTGGTGTTTATCATAGCATATCACCCTCAAACTGATGGGAAGACAAAAGGAGTAAACCAAATATTATAAGACATGTTAAGGATGCATGTAATGCATCATCCTAAAAAGTGGGAAGACTACCTACCATTGGTAGAGTTTTCCTACAACAATGGTTATCAAGAATCATTGAATATGAGCCCTTTTGAAGCCCTCTATGGTAGACACTACAAGATTCCAATCAGCCGGAGTAATCCAGTGGATATAATTACAATCAGACCCAACATGCTGAAATAAATGGAACAACAAGTGATTCAGATAAATCAAAATCTGAAAAATTCTCAGGATAGATAGAAGAGTCAAGTCGACAGAAATAGAACTCCCGAAGAGTTCAACACAGGAGACCATGTATATCTCAGATTTATGCCCAGGAAGAGTTCCTTGAGAATGGGAGCTTGTGCCAAGTTGGCACCCCTGTATTGTGGACCCTTTGAAATCTTAGATAGAGTGGTAACTATAGCTTATAGGATAATACTCCCTCCCACAGTGATGGCGCATAATGTTTTCCATGTTTCAATATTGAATAAATATGTACATGATTCTAATCATATAATTGATTGGTCTGTGATTCAGGTGTATTCAGAGGGAGAGTTCCTCCATAACCTCAATGCATACTAGATAGAAAGGAAACCTCACTCAGGAACAGAACCATTGCACAAGTCAAGGTGCAGTGGAAACACTTTGGCCCAGATGAGGCTACGTGGGAAATGGAGGATGCCATGAAACAGGCATATCCATTTTTGTTTACTTCTGTATATATAGAGCACAATGATGGATAGAACATCGAGGATGATGTTCCTTTAAGGGGGAAGGGATTGTAACACCCATGTTTCCCCCAATTTGTAAATATAACTATATTGGCCAAGAGACTATGGCAAACTCGATATGTTTGAATGTTTGATTTGATGAACCTTTGTATAAAAGGTCAATGAATGCAATTTTTGTAATTAATAGAAAAATGGATAAGTGTTGCATTACTGTTGAAAGGGAGTGTGCTAAGAGAGACCATGAATTATATTAAAGATATGGTTAAGGGGACCAAGAATGGTTGCGCTAACCTCCACCAGACCAGTACTTTGCTGGATTTAATTTCTCATGATCAGAACAAGCCTCTGACCCAGGAATGAATTACAGTCAGGTTGGTAGGTGGGAAGACCTCCTCAAGAGTTAATGAGGGGATGGGGTAGAGCGCCCATCTGTAATTCTTGCATACCTAACCACGGATTGGGAATTCGGGCCACACACAATCTTGTTGAGGAAGGAAAGAAAGGAAGGTGTGGTGGGTAAAGGAGGATCTACGAAGAGAAGCAGAGTAGAGAGACTAAGCTTGGGTTCGAGGAAAACTAAGAAAAAGCATGTTCTGATTGCAATAAGTGGCTAGCAGGGTTATGATACAATATGATAAATGAGGGTGCTTAGTGACTGAGGAAGTACTAAGGCAGGCCTCCTTGCTTGGTATAGAGAAACTTGTTTCCAAGATCCTGTGGGAGGAAGAGAGTAGCCTTCGTTCCTGACTGTTGTTGAGCCAGAAGAAAG
Source organism: Picea engelmannii (assembly GCA_009831015.1). NCBI lineage: Eukaryota > Viridiplantae > Streptophyta > Pinopsida > Pinales > Pinaceae > Picea > Picea engelmannii. The sequence goes on along the minus strand of ML824737.1, from coordinate 55,447 downwards.
AATTATCTCTATGAGCATCATGGTCTATCTCGGGGGTGGCTAGTGGTAAATCCATTAGGAGTGACTGAGCCTATGGTTGGGTGGAAATGAGCACCCCTTTTAGCAGTCGCATCATGCCTTCAATTTATGATAAGTGTTTTTTCATACTTTGTGTGGTGAAATGGAATAATGAATGAATGCATGTATTTATTTATCTATAAATGGTTTTTGTATAGAATGATCAAGTTACTTATATGCATTTATCTTCTTGTGTACTCATGCTTTTGATTGATCGTTTATATGCCCCAGCTCAACCTTCGAGACGTCTTGGTACATAAACTTGTAGGAGGGTTGGGATAGAAATCATTGTGTGTCTGACCTTGTCCATCTTAAGAGGATAACCCCTTCAGACTCCTTATTGTGCAATCGAGATATCCTTCCCAAGTCCTTAACAATTTCTTGATGAAGCTCAGGAAGGATAGCGATATTTGAGTCTTGAAAGGGAGTATCCTTCTATTTGGAAGATGACCAGACACGATCCGTTCGGAAGGACCCATGTGACCAATACCTATGAACCTTAGGCTAAGCCTAAGGGAACTGATTCCCTTTGGATTCGTAGCTCTAGAGGTCCAGGACCTCAGAGTATTATCATCCCTCATAGTCATGAACCGATCAAAGGTGGCCGAGAGTTACGGTTATCTAGAAGGTTGATCAGTGTTGGGCGGTTTCCCTAGTGGTTAGATGAACCTATCTTACTAACTAAACTGGGATCCAAATCCCTATCGCAAAGTAGCGCGAGCCACCGATCAAGAATGTTTGGTGGTTCCCTCAACCGTTATATCTACACCGAGGTGACTTTGGTAGAATACCACTTCAGGAGAATGGAGATGCCATAGCATCAAACTCCCTGAACTTCGAAGTTATGATGTGAAGGAGATTCATAGATATATGGATCTACATGGTTAGATATCTATCGTGAGATATAAAGGATGTTAGAATGTTGTTAGTCTGGCGTGACAGGGCAAGCCAACGTCACCAGAGTGACATGGACAACTGATCGATGTGCCACGTGTCACCTGGATTTGTGCATATCATTTACCCTATAGACCTATTTGAACATGGCATGTGTCACCTCTGGCCCCTTCTATGTGTCCTCCGTTGGTACGAGCCCGCCTAGCTAAAGTGTTTGGTGAAGTGACTGGAACCTCGGGTGTCTAGGACTTCGAAATCCGGAGGAATTGGGGTGTAGTATTGTAGAGAGACCCAAAAAGGCCCAAAGGTCGGAACTGTGTGGCAAGCTTACGAGGTTTCGGGAGTTTGAAACTCTAGAAGGTCTCGTGCATAGATAGTAAGGAGGCGTTCAGTGCTGAAGTACCGAATTTCCTGTTGGCCTGCATGATAGATGCCTATGTGTTAGATGAAGAGTGAGTCTAGTCATGGGAGAAGATGGTGGATGGAATTCCACCGTGGGTGAAGGAATTTGGTGTCAATACATGTGAGGTGGATTCACATGGATGCCACATGTCCCTCAACCAATGAACACCCAAAGAACATTGGGAAGCCATAACTTGCAATGCAAAGCTCAGATTTGATCCTGGTGGCAGTCATTTAGAATGTTACGGGTAAGTGGAAGAGTATAAAGACCTCAGTTAGAGGATTTGAGATGTTAAGGAGAGAAAAATTTTGATGCCCCATCCCTAGGAAAGATACTTAGGGGTCGGGTGTGTTACACACCCCATTCAACACCCTTCCCCCTCTTGCCAAAAATTGTGATTAATCTCCACATATTCTCCATACAACACCCTTTCTTGGAATATTATACAAGTGCCAAGTCTTCCATTTAAGGGCTTCAATACTCATTTATGCTTTCCACTTATTGGTGGGAGGGACATGGTAGTATTATAAGGGCACGATACAAAATGAAAGGAAGAATGCATACACCATAATTAAGGAGGGGAAGGACTTATGATAGTCATTGATGAAGGGTGATGAACCATGAGAAGTGTTGTTATTGTGAGTAAAGAAACTTTTAAGCAAGGTGATAGAAAATGAAGGAATATTGCATTGCCAAAAAAAGCAATAGGGTGTGATGAGATGGAGGTCCTTACAAAAGTAAAGAAGATGTTGTAAGGGTACGATGAAATAATACATGTAAATTTTATGTTAGGATTACCTCCAAAGTGAAAGATAATGCATGAGATAAATGTGATCTCAAGCACGAATTTCTTGAATCAAGTAGTGAACAAGATGAGTTTGATGTGGAGCATCAAAGAATGATGGTTATGGAGGATGTGCAAATTATTACTCTAAAGTACTAAATAAGATCACAATTAGATATAAATTCCCAATGTTAAAGATCTGTGACTTGATGTCCAAATTGAGTCATATGAGATCTTTTTCAAAGATAGACCTAAACAACATATCTCACTAGATTCAAATCAAAGAAGGCTATGGAATGGAAGATTATATCCAATATTAAAGGAGTGTAATATTGGTTGGTTGTGTTGTTTGCAATTGCATATGCACCCAATGCCTTCATGAGGCTAATGAAAAAAGTATTGAAGCCCTATATTGGTAGGTTTGGCACATTTGTTTACTTGGATGATATTCTTATAATTAGTAAAAATAAAGAGCAGCATTTGTATCATAATGATATGGTGTTTGAATCCTTAAGGAAGAATGGAATTGGCATTAACTTAAATAGGTGTGAGTTCTTTTCTGAGGAATGGGTACCTTGGCTTCATTGTGTCTAAGAAAGGGTTCATATGGATCCCAAAAAAGTGAAGGTCATTTTGGACTAGCCACATCACACAATATCATGAAGCTAAAACGATTTCATGGAATTGATAATTTTTTACGAGAATGTTTTCAAAGGGTTCAATGAAATATGTGTTGATCATAGAGTATATGAAAGAATGGGATTTTAGTGGAGTTAGATGACATAACATAGATTTAAGCAATTGAAAATGAAAATTATAAACACCCTATGTTGGTTTTCCCAAATTTTAGTGAAGTGTTCCAAGTTGATTGTGATACAAACATAGTCATTATTAACACAATATTAACTCAAGAATGGAGGTCAATAGCATGCTTCAATGAGAAATGGAACAAATTAGTGCAAATAAGTATTCATTAGGTGATCTTTAATTTTATGCATTATGTGATCTTGAATTTTATTCATTAGGTGCAAGTATTAAAGCATTTAAGCCATTACTTGTTGATTAAATTCTTTGTTTTTACATACATCATAAAGCACTAAAGTTTATCAACACTCAAGTGAATTTGAATGAATGTCAAGTGAGATGGGTGGAGTTCTTGCATAGCCACACATTTGTGGTGAAGTAGGTGGTAGGAAAAGACAACAATGTTGCACACACTTTGAGTAGAAGAGTTTTGATGTTAGAGACAATGAAGAATGAGAGAGTTGGATGTGAAAAGATCAATGATTTGTTTGACATGTGCAGTGATTTTGTATAGGTTGTGTAGATGTGTAGCAACCCAACATTTTAAGACAACACAATGTAGTTTGATTATTTTTTGTAGGATACGACATATATTCAAAGGGAGAAAATTGTGAATCCTTGGAGGATAAATGTGGGCGTATTTCATCAATAATTACACAATGATGGATTAGGAAGAGATTTTGCACACAATAAGACATAAATTTTGTTGGAGGGGAGATGCAATTAAACAAGTATTAAGAAATAGGTCAACAAGTTTGTTGAGCAATGTAGAATATGATATATGGTTAAGGAATAGAGTCAAAACACTAGATTGTGCACATCATTATTTGTACCAAAGAATCCCTACAAATATAATGTTGAATTTGATATATGGTTAAGGCATAGAGTCAAAG
>ML824736.1:44105-64321 GCA_009831015.1 Picea engelmannii | reverse complement strand
TTTAATTTATTTATTTTTATTAAATTAATATTATAAAATGTGATATTAAATTGATATTAATATTAATTTTTTATTTAATTGAGTCTATTAAATGTAACATATCTTAATTATATTAATAATAAAAATAAAATAAAAATTAGTGATTAATTTTAATGTTTTAAACAAGTAATACTACTTAATATCCATTTTAACATTAAGTTAACAGGGATAAAATTTCTAAAAACATTATATTACTTACACTTAAGAGATTAACTCCCTAAAGACATTATTTCATTTACAAGTTATAACTAATATAAAAATTCTATAATGTTAAATAAAATAAACTTACATATAAATATAATTATATAAAATTATTATTATTTAATTATATAAAATTGAAAAATATTATTACTTTAATATATAAATTATATAATATATATATATATATATATATTTAAAAAAAGGGGAGGAGCCTGCTATAATATATTATCAAAAAACTGTATCAAAGTGTACATAGTCAACAGTCTTGGTAAACCAAAATGCTGCCGGAAATCAGAAACCAACATAGGTACATATCTAAAACAACTGTAAGCTAATGGCACCTGTCCTGCCCGGAGGAAACCAGGCCAGGTGCCTAAAGTCTAAGTTGACATAAAACATAAGCATGAAACTAAATAGCCATAAAAACATGAAAAACCTAGGTAATTGGTGACCTGTCGCCTGCTTTAGTCTTCCCCGTGGAGCCTGCCGGGAAAGCGGAAGACTGCCGAGCTGGAGCGAGGGGGAAGGCCTCTAGAAACATGTCCAGTCGTTGGCCCATAATGGAGGCACGATGCTCCAGGTCAGCCATGTGGCCTCAGAGCTCAAACACCAAGGACAGGTGCTCCTCACGGAAGTAGCCATGCAGGTCACCACCTTCAGCATCGGGCGTTCTGCGCTCCACGTCGTCCTGCCACCCTTCCTTTCCCGTCTCACGTCCAGCATCAAACTCAGCTTCCAGGTCATCCGGCCAGGGAACCTCTTCTACAATGCACCCAGGAGGATCAGCGTCCAAGCCCAGATTGAGTTTGCATTCTCCGCTACCAGACCTCACTATATCACAAGGCGCCTCCATTGTCGGCAGGTCCCCCAGAGTCGGGTCCTCCTCTATAATGCAATCCAGGTACAGATGCTCATTGCTTCCCTCCAACATGACGGTGTCCATACTGCCACGATCAATTTCCTTTTCCGCGATGGTGGAGAGCAGAACCTTTTCCTCTGCATGAGCCTTCTTTCTCAGCAGGGAGGAAGCCATGGCCAGAGCACGTTCGAGTTGCTCCCTTCGCTGGCGCTGCTCCTTGCGAGCGTACCAAGAAGAACCACGACGAGGCGTTCCGCGTTTCCTATTCATGTTGCAGAGCGCTCTCCCAGAAATACACACAGGCTGGGACGAGGGCGGAAGCCAATTGAGAGCACAGGCCTGGGGACTTGCCTCAAATCTCCACAGAAGGATGGTGTACCAGGGCACAAGGATCACGATGCGACACCAGTGCCTCCAAAGACAGAGCAGGGACGAGACCGGTGCAAGGAAAAACAAATAATCAGACTGCAAATACCCATGACCGCAATTACCTTTACACTCGCCAAGTTCGTAAATACTCGCTCGCGGGAGGAGTCCATCCATGGCAGAGCTGTTATGGCTGTCCAGCATCCGTAATGCGGGTGTTATGGGGGACGACCTCCAGCATTTAATCCTCGGCCTAGTGCGAGGCCATTTGGCTCGCCTTCGCCACTTGTCACCCCATACGGGGTAAATTATATAATATATAAAATAAAAACAAATTTCCATATTTTCCTAACCCTAATTCACATAATTCACATAGAAGATATTGATTTTGAATGTAGATACATTGAACATGATATTTAAAACACCATCAATAACAACAAACATAACATAAAATTGAATCTCATACATCCAAACCATAATAACTCATAGATAGACATTAATAATTAAATATATTATATTCTCAATTATCTTATTTAATTAATTAAATTAAACATGTCATATTTTTAAAATTACTTAATAATCCCATAATATTAAATTACATGATAATCTTATAATATTAAAATATTATTATAATTACTTAAATTAAACATATTGTATTCTAAATTGTTGTCCATTGTAATATTTAATTAATTAAATTAACCATATCATATTTTGTAAATTACATAATAATAATAATAATCTCATAATATTAAATTATATGATAAAAATATTATGGTAATATTTTATATTATTTAAATTAAACATGGTTGTCCATGTGTAGATGAAGTTGAAGCATATAATGTTAAATATGTGTTAAATATGTCTGTAACAAAATCCAAATATAATAAGTAGATAATATAATTTAAATTTACGGTTTACTTAGACATTCAGTGCTCTAAAACTTCTTTATTTAACACACCATTTTATTTATTTGTAAAATTAAGCACCCTATTACACAATTATTTAACTCAGAAGTTTTTATAACCTTACCCTCCACACATGTTGAATAAAATTTAATAAAGTACAAAATTAAATGACATGAGTAATACCCATAGTCACATTTAATGCTTCTACGATATTCTCCACGAGAAAAAGAAAAAAAGGTAGACACTTCTTCCATGTCTGGACGCTGAAAGAAAGGATTGTTGTAGTCATTTCTGGTGATCTCCGCCATCAATAACAATGCATTTGAAAAATGATAGTTACATTCTACATTATTGAATTGCAGAGAAAACTTATTTAATCATAAAACAAAACAACCAAGAAAATTAATTGTTTCGTTAAAACAAAATCTCAAATGTTCGAATTAGGGCACATATAGCTAAACCCATGATAATATTTCCCTACATTCGACTTGACATCCCACAGAAAACAATAGACTTTAGATCCCACAGAATAAAATAGATCCATTCGTAGTGTAACCAGGTGCCCAGATACATTTGGGGTAAACACATTATGATAATGAGTGAGGATGAATCTAAAACACGAACTATGGAAGATTAGGGATAGGGTGCAAGTGCATGATTAGGGTAGATTTAAGGGCTTGGGTAGGGAAAATATATGTATGCATAATATAACTACCATTATGGTAGATGAAGCGCCCAACAACACACATGACAATAATATTTTGAAACATGTGAAATCTGAAACGCTTGTGCATCTCTCAATTGAAACAGTGGCCATAGAAAGCTTTGAATCCGACATATTCCAGTAATATTTTGAAACCTGTGAAATATGAAATGCTTTCACATATATCTGAATTGAATTGGCGTCCATGGGAAGCTTCAAATCTGAAATATTCCACTTCTAATCATGTAATCGTGGAAATTTTTACTAATTACCTAAACGTGGCAATGAGATAGAAAGCCATGGATTGCCATGGACGAGTTACCTTATCTATAAGGATTTCCATGGACGGGTTACACTCTGTCGCTGGAAAGTGAAAACACAACGAAAATGAGTTTGCAGAGAACAATGATAGAAATAAGAGGCAGAACTCTGACAGTGGTCGAGAGCAAGCTTTGCCTGGTGCCGACAGTATTGTGTATCACATACTGTGTCCTGGTAATGTGGTCGGAAGTGTTATAGGAAAGGGGGGTAAAGTAATAAAATCTCTGATACAAGAGACACATTCGAAGATCAAAGTTGCAGATGTTGTTCCAAGCGTTGATGAGCGCGTGATAGTAATCTTCAGCTCACTGTCAAGCAAGGGAAAGGAGAAGGATGGTGATGAACAATAAAACCCTAAAAAAATCAATGAATTGTAAAACCCCAAAGACAAAAGAGCGCAACGCTGGAACCTTAAATTACAAATAAATGCAAGGTGCTTACACTGAAAAATGAATTAACGAAAAACCACGAATTGAAATTGAAATGCAACCGGAACTCCACGACTCTCCATGAATTTAAATTGAAACCCATCTTTGTCCACCTAGAAACGCAAGCCTCAGGCCATTCCACCGTTCGCATTCCAAGTATTCCAACCGACACTCCACGACTCTCCGCCCGCCGCAACTAAAACCTATCCAAATATGATGCCTGTTATCATTACGCCCACCGCAACTTAAACGCTTCACATCCAACTCTTCACATTCATAAAATCGTGTTCACTGTTAATCCGAGCTAAATAATGAATGTGGAAATGAAGCGCTCTTTACATATTAATCATTCTTAATCAATTAAACATGGAAATCAATGGCTATGGTAGTAATACCTTAATCATATTAAGTAAATGTGAAAAAGTAAACAAGGAAAACGTACGCTTTCATAAATGCAAGGAAGTTATGAAATTAAATCTCATTCATTGATTTGGGACGACGATGAAGAATATGCCAGCATCTTTCATTGCTGGCCATAAGATTAAAATTTATGATTAAAAGGTTAATTAGTCCATCAATTCCCATAGGGGGGACGCCTATCGGTGTAAAAATAAAATTAAAGGATTTTTTTTCACATTTATGTATTATATCTCTAATAAATCCATCATGGTAAATTAGTGCATTCATGAGATTTCAAAATGGACATCTAGTGGCATAGTAAATTAGTTAATTTTTAAAGACATTGCAGAAAACCAATTTAGCTAACCTTTTTGGTTTCAAATGTTTGGAGACACCTGGTCCCACCCTCAAGTACTTTGTTGATACCTTGCAATATGTCATTTGCAACTATTTGCCATTGATTAAAATAAAAACAACTATTTGCAACTAAATTGCATTAGGGTGAATTATTCTATTTGCAATCACTTGCGTTCCGGTCAAAACCCCAGCATGAACCTGCCCTTTGGTACTTGTTAATTCTACCTTAGAAGTTGCCATTAGAATACACCTGGGAATTTTCCATAACAAAGCTTGTATACCGGTCAAAATCAAATCAGCAACATCTTGATTTATGTTTAAGTTTATGCAAATTGGAAAACGCTATAAATGATGTTAGATTTTGGTATCTTGGAGGTACTTCTACATTGGAAGCACCTAACATGTAGAAGTGTAGAAATGATGGATAATATTTCTCTCTAGTGACTTTATAAAGTGTTTTTACAAAGTGATTTTATAAAGTTAAGTTGAGCATTTTAATATTTAATAGGTAAAAGCGACTTTATGAAAAGTGGGTCATTTAAGTGATTTAAGTGAACTCAACGAAAGATTAAGTCATGACCCTTTATCTCAATGGAAGGTGAAGAGTCACTCAAGGGAGACCAAGGCTTAGAGGAGTTACTAATTAATGAGTAATAAAAGGAACACTAGAGGAGAGATGGGGCACACCTTTTGAGGAGAGTTTGGAGAGGAATGTGAAGAGTCACTCATATTCCGAGAGAGATCAAGAGAGTTTGGTAGCAGAAAAAGGGAGAGTCACGAATTCCAAGGAGGGAAAGAGGCACTCATCCCAAGAAATATCAACATTAAAAGAGGGTCATACAACTAGTGTTTAGCATTGAAATCGAGGAAGCCTTTCTGTAGAATATAGGCACAATTTCCAAGGTGTTAGGAGACATAAATTCATACAACTAAGTGCAGTTGTTAAGAACATAAATCGAGGACATATGTTCTGCCAGAAGAAGGCCATACACTACAATCATACAACATAAATAGTGGCATGGATTTCAAGGAAGAAATCAAGTGCATTTTTCTGAGGGCCTTTGGCACAGATTTCGAGGAGATATGTTGGTTATGTTTACTAGTTATTGTTATACATTTTATGATGATAATGTTGTTTCCATAAAACTCACAATTTTCCTAAGATCTTAATACGAAAAATCTCTCCTAGACTGGTTTTCCGCTTGTGGATTTTTCCAAGGGCATTGCCCATAAATTCAATGTGTCAAAGATGGTGAATGTGTTGTTATTTATTTATATTTATGCTGTTATATTTTCAGATTGCTTAGTCTCTTGTATTTTTGCTCATAGTTACAGTAAATGCATGTGGTTCCATTGATTTATTGGCGAATAACTATAGGAAGATGAAATCGTGTGCTGGCTAAGTGTTTGAGATCAGTTTTCAACATGGTATCAGAGAAGGAGCTCTGAGGTTCAGCAGACAAGAGATTTGGCTCTTGATTTGCAGTGAGTGCAAAGGGGTTTTTCCTGGAATAAGGGAAGAGGAAGTCACTTAGTGAGAGACCAAGGTGAGGATCTTTGGTGAGATTCCAAGATTGAGAGACTCTTGGTGAGATGTCAAGAGCAAGGGATCTTTGGTGAGATGCCAATATTAGGATATTTGGTGAGATGTCAAGATCAAGGCTTGGACCAAGAAGGAATTTTATTGAAGGAGGTATCATATAGGTGGAGAAGGACTTCCATCTAGATATCATGAAGAAGAGAGAGAAAAGGCAGCCCCGGGTTGGCTTCAAAGGGAGTTTGGATTTGAGTTCCAGAGGGAGTTTGGAGCTGAGTTCCAGAGGGAATTTGGAGTTTGGATCCAGTGGGTGGTTGGAGTCTAAGTCAGATAGTTATGAGGCTTCATAGAAAGGACACTGGATGGATAGGTCATTGTTTGTGAATGAGGAAAAGAGACAATCATACCTATTTCTATATGTTAATTTGAAGAACATGCACACATTATTTTATACATAAAATGAAAACCATGGAAAGCTCCCTCACCTTGACATGTTTCAAAATAAAATCTCTAACCGCAACCTTATTTTAAGGGAATATGAACTATTTTCTTCTCCTAGGCATAGTCAAGGTCTGTATACCCATCCTCTTTGTACAAAATTTCCTAATTACGTTGGACTATCAATCATAAGTCAAATACCTCAGAAAGAGGACATCTGTTGTGGTTGGTGGTCTTGTTCATAGTGCTTGAGGCCTAAAAGGTTCATTTTCATACATAAGGCCCTTGTTTTTCCTTTTGACCATGGTCTAGGGCCCCTAGACCCATCACCATTGCCCAAAACCAATTAATGGTAGCCATATCTCACTTAGAAACCAAATATCCCATAGGAAGGTGCTATGTTGTGTTTTAATTCATCTTTCATGATACTTGAGCCTAAGAAGATTTATTAAATTCCCGAGGCCGTTGTTATACTTCCTTGACCATTGTCAAGATACAAAGACCCGTTCATGTTATTGAAAAATCATAATTTCCCTTGGTAAACCACGTATAATCGAAAGATTCCTAAGAGAGGGAATGTTTTGTAAATTATAGGTGATTTTCATGGTGATTGATCCTGAGAAATGTCATTGCCCAGAAATTCAATGTGTCAAATATGGTGAATGTGTTGTTGTTTATTTATATTTACGTTGTTATATTTTCAGATTTCTTAGTCTCTTGTATTTCTGCTCATAGTTACAACAAAAGCATGTGGTTCCATTGCTTTATTGCTGAATAACTATAAGAAGATGAAATCTTGTGTTGGCAAAGTGTTTGAGATCAGTTTTCAACATGGTATCAGAGAAGGAGCTCCGAGGTTCATCAGACAAGATATTTGGCACTTGATTTTGTAACGAACCTCTCGTTCGTCACGACTACAAACCTCATATAACAAGTGGAATTTGTTTTTTTTTGTGTGTGTGTTTTTAACTAGTCCGTGCGCGCGTACAAGGGAAACCAACATATTCGACTCTACTTCGCCACCCAACGACTAACAAGACGCAACCACGATGATCAAAACAAGACGACATAAGGCTCACAACAAGTAACTTCAAGCATTAAACGACCATGGACATAAGGCGCACAACAAGTAACTGCCAGCATTAAACGACATACTTTGTTATGTACAGTACGAACACAGATGGAAGAATCTATATTAGTAGATTTTACTATTTCTGCACAGGAAAGCAGGGCGTTTAGTCTTAGTTCTCTGCTCCGGAGAGAGAGAATGTCAGATAGGCTCCTGGCCGACTGCTCAGGCAGAAACTAGTAATCTCTGTCAGGAGGTCGCAGTGGTGGGAACTCTGCCTTTAGGGGGCCCGCGACTACTGATACAACCTTACAGGTGTGTCGCAAGAGTGTAAACCCTGCCTTTAAAGGGCTCGAGACTCTTGATACGGCACTGGATTATTTACACAGAAAATAATCACACACACACTCGTCATAACTATCACGGTGACTAAGGGTAAACTGCTATGATTAATCAATCCACTACAAAATATTTAAAAACAAGGAGCACGAGGATAATACATGAAGAATAGAAAGGAACACAAGAGCATAACTACAATTTATAACCCATATCATTTCTCATACAACAAGGACATTCTGCAACCTATAATCAAGACCTTCCTCACTTGGTGCTATAGTTTTTCCATTACTATGCAATACAGGTAATTCTACCAAGGTTATAATAATTTCAATTCTAGTGCATCGACAAAACATCATCAGATTCATTTAAGCTTACCAATCTACACCTCAATTCCTATAAGTCTAACTAGCATGGACCATGACTAGAGATTTGCACCTTTATCCCTATGTTTTATTTATCAAAATAAAAATAAAGGGGTTGTTGTATAAACTATTCTTCACACTAATTATGTGATAACTTAAGGAGTAAATTGGCCTCTTTAGGAAGGTGCTATTATGTTTCATTCCAACAAGCTTAAGATTACTTATTTTCAAGGCCCTTAGTTTCAAGGTCCTTACCATATGTGTTGTCAAAATAAAAAAATTAAAAGGGTCCTATCAATAAGTAATCCACATCATTACTCTTTATACTACAAATAACATTGTAAATAAAAGAAACCATGATATTACAATTCGTATGTGATCATTTGCTAACATAGAATCCTTCCAAAATTTGCAAGGACATTACATTTACAGGTTCCAGACGACAAACTACAATGACCATGCGTTACAATAACCATGCAAAAAAAATAGCGATGAGGATCAAATGGAATAAAGTCCTGATGAAAATCATGATGTAATCAGATTGTAACCAAAATTTATTTCATTGTAATTCATATCCTTTATTTCAACTAGATATCTGATTCCTTGATTTACACCTGAAATTATCTTCCGTTCATTATTTTATTCTTTTTATGAAAACTAAATCATACAGAAAATCACATTCTTTTATTTACAACGGAAGGTGAAAATCGTAAGGAATTGATGAGGCATGAGAAAAGAAATGACTTGGCACAACGACAGGCTTGAGTGGGCTGAAGGCTTAGTTCGCGCTACGCGCTTGCTCATCCAGTGTCCCTAGAATCATCTACAGGATATTCTATAAGGCGTTCTCAGTCTTACCACTGTGAATTTAATTCCCGTCGGCTACATCACTGTCTGCACCAGGTTAAAATCATAAAGGAAAAATAAAGGTAATTAAGATGTCCTATTCTCAGCACTCCCCCGACACGTTATGGTTCAGTATTGACTGTCACACTATCTACTGAAATCAAGGTCTAGAACTGCGGGAAGCTGACGAAGGTGCCAAGGAAAATCCATGACCGAGCGATATGGCAGTGTCTCTGCTGCAGTGAGAATTCAGCGCAAGGTTAATAACCGAACCTTGTGTTAATATAGGAACACCATCGTTGTCTGACTAACCAAGGAGTACACGGATCACTACCCAACTAAATCGTGCCTGCATGGTGTAAGGAAGAAGTCGAGCTCAGGGTCAACACAGTCCGTCTTAGGGTACCACGCAATCATGGCCAAGGTAAAATGCTCCACTTATATGCATAAAATTTTACAAAATTTAACAGAATAACGCACAGGTACAAGGGTAATTCCCCATGGCCCAGACGCACAGGTGGGCAGGTTGTTTAATGGGTAGGTACAGGATTAATCTCCGGGGAAAGCACGCAGGTAGAAGGATCCATAACTGAAAGAGTAAACGATTTGCTTAGGTTTAGGGCCGTAAAGAATCGATTTTCCTCGGGAAGTTATTCCCCAACAAATGGTAAAGCGATGGCAACAAAAAGGGGATGATTATCATTTAGAAATAAATTGATGAAATTTGAATAAAGAACGGCTCTGGTTACAACCAAAAAATCGTAACAGCAAGGGGGAGAAAGCCAGGGTCTGGGAAGCCAATACTCTGTCTGAGAGCGAAGTATCCAAGTGTAACAGGTCCGGTAAATTTGCCAGCCAAAAAAAAAAATCCATAAGTGCATAGTATAGAAGGGCATGCCTGCCACCTTGCATTTTCAATGCACCCAGGTTCTGTGTATTAAGTAATACAGAAATGAAGAATGAGAGTCACCGGCCAGGAGTAATAATGTCAAATCTTAAAATTTCCAGGAAAATAAATAAACACAATTTAATTACCAAGAAGGGTGACAATGATGTGGAATTTTCTATGGTTAAATGAGAATACCAAATTTTTAACAGGTATGTCTTACAAGCCACTAAATCTTATTCATCTTGATGAATCTCTACCTATAGTCCATAACATATATTATTAAATAGTTATAGATGAATATAATAAGTCATAACATATAATTATTGAAATTTTTGGAAATAAACTATGTATGAGATTTTGAGATGTCCAACATTTTGAGTACACACTCCACCCATTGTCAGGGATGTTGAAATGGATACTTGACAYTGAGAGGGGGGGGGTGAATYAGTGTCMAAAAAMWTTRGACAATTTTCCACTTTTCACAARCTAACTAAACAACAAATATTTATTTCATTTTCTCAATCAATATATATAAAAGAATAAATGCTTTATTTATTTATTTAACTTGAATGAATACATCAGATCAATCTTTGAATTTCATCTTCAAACAATTATAAGAGACCTGACTCTCTGTTACAAGACCCAACTTGTAGTTCTCAGATCCAACTGATAAATGAGGAATACAACCCTCATAACAAGTCCCAGCTTGTTGATCTCAGATCCAACTGAGATGTGAGGAATCCAATCCTCATACAAGACCCATATTGTAAACATGTAACAACCTGATAGAATGAACCTTCATTCAATCCATTATATATAAATATATATACTTCAACAAATTCAACTACACATCTTCTCACCATTCCTTCTTGTTTATATAGTCTTCCAACTGGTGTGAATTTGAATCATTGTGTCTTTTGATATTTGAACCATTGTACCTTTTCATTTAAATGATAATATTAATCTTTAATTAATGTCATTTTTTCCTTTTATCCTTTATTCATAATGCTCATGAATTAACTCTGTTTTAATAATGATTGTGTATCGATTCTTTTGTCTTCGTGAGTTGATCAAAGACATGGATCGACTCATTATATATTATTCATGCTTTTGTTGTGTTCTCAGTTCACAAATAGATCATATTTTGATCTTTGATCAATTCTCTATATTATTCTAGTGTTAACTCTCTGTCGAATTAAATCTTTATGAGGTGCTTCCTTCAAACCATTTACATATGACCGTATGCACAAAACCACATGCTTATTGATTTGAGAGTTGCCTATTATTTTTCTCTTTGTTTCTTTATTCCATAAGACCACAGGTGGTGACCAGGCGCTAAGCTAAAGAAGTGCTTGATCACTTGTCAAGATCGACAGTCATGTTTTGATGTCACAATGAGCTGGACGGTTCTCATTTACTTCGGAACTTTGGCTATTCCTGGCTCCTGAATTCTGGATTAGCAATTCCTTAGAAGTGATTACCTACCGAATGAGTCATAAAGTGGTGGTGACCACCTATTTTCAGTTAACACCTTCACTTACGCTATCCTTCCACTATACTTGATCATAGGTTCGGAAATCTTTCGAAGTAGATCAACGGTTAATGTTGACTTCGGCCTTCGGTGCTTCAGGTGATTTCTCCTTCACATTCCTTCAATCTTTCAGAGTTCATTTCGTCGAAGTAGATCGAACGATTGGATTTTATTCGCATGATGAACGATTCTCGTTCATTTCGGAACTTCGGGACTTTGGGTATTTGCTGGTGGTGAAACTCTCGAAGTACAAAACTCCCAGAGTGATGTAACTTGCTGACGTAACTTGTTGACGTGGCATTGATTGAGTGGATGCCACATGTCACTTAGATTCGTAAATTATGCATACCTAAAATACCAACTGCACTTTGACACTTGTCATCATATGATTGCGCCACATGTCCTTGTTGACGTGGATCTCCTCATGTGGCACATGTTCTTCTTCGGGATCTAACGATTGTCCTAACTCCCAAAATATATCTCAGATCAACAACTGAGAGTGACTTCGGAACTTCGGCCTTCGGGTGAACTCATATGTTCGGAATTCTTTTTCTCTGAAGCGATCAGCGCTGAAGTTGACCACTATTATGATCCAACGACCATCATGCATTGTCCAGATCCAATGGTCCTCATTTACTTTGGGACTTCGGGGATCTGACATTCATCGTTGCTTATCCTATCCTTCCACTTTATAGATCAGACAATCAATATGACTCCCGAAATATTTCTCAGATAGGACAACGGTCGGTATTTTATCCGAAGTGTTTCTCGAATCGGACGATTCATGTCCACTTTGGTACTTCGGCCTTTGGGTAATATTACTTATTCTCAACCCTTTTTATGCCGAAGTGGTCAGCACCGAAGTTGACCATTGTTGATCTAATGGTTCCCCTTCTCTATTCTAGATCAACAACTAATACTTAACTCTAGATCAAATCTTTCAAAGTAGATTGAACGATTGGATTTTATTCGCATGATGAACGATTCTCGTTCATTTCGTAACTTTGGGACTTCAGGTATTTGCTGGTGGTGAAACTCCCGAAGTACAAAAATTCCGGAGTGACGTAACTTGTTGACGTGGCACTGACCGAGTGGCTGCCACATGTCACTTAGATTTGTGACTTACACATACCTGAAATGCCAATTGCACTTTGACACTTGTCATCATCTGATTGCGCAACATGTCCTTTTTTGACATGGATCTCTTCATGTGTCACATGTTCTTCTCTGGGATCTAACGGTTATTCTAAATCCCGAAATATATCTCAGATCAATGGCTGAGACTGACTTCGAAACTTCAACCTTCGGGTGAACTCATATGTTTGGAATCCTTTTTCTCCGAAGCGGTCAGCACCGAAGTTGACCACTATTATGATCCAATGACCATCATGTATTGTCCATATCTGATGGTCCTCATTTACTTCAGGACTTTGGGGATATGACCTTTGTCTTTGATTATCGTATCCTTCCACTTTATAGATCGGAAGGTAAATATCACTCCTGAAATATTTCCTAGATCGGACAACTCATGTCCTCTTTGGAACATTTGAGGCTTACACTACCCTTCCACTTTACTCGATCCAACGATTGGTATATTATCCGAAGTGTTCCTCAGATCGGAGGATTCATGTCCACTTCGAGACTTCGACCTTTCGGTAATCTTACTTATTCTCAACTCTTTTCTGGCAAAGTGGTCAGCGCCAAAGTTGACCATTGTTGATATAATGGTTCCCCTTTTCTATTCCAGATCAACGATTAATACTTAAATCTAGATCAAATCTTGATCTAATGGCTGAGAAACATTCTGAAGCTCCTTCTTCAGATCTGATGATCCTTCTTTAACCTGGAAAATATTAACTCAATCCAACAGTTATCGGGAATTCGGGTATTTGGGATCTCAACCCTTTTGCCTTGCTTATCCTATCCTTCCACTCAACTTGATCCAATGGTCGAGAATTCTTCTGAAGTAGATCAATGATCAAGGATTATGGTGGGGTCCCAACTAGCATGAAGTTTAAAACTATTGTTGATCTCTGAAACTTTCGCTCCTTCACACCTTCGTTGCCTTAGACTTGATACCATATTCAACCTCAGATTGACTAACAGATTTTCCAAAAGATAAACCATAACAATCACAAAATATATATTCAATGTAAGTGTGTGTGTATAAATGAGAGACTCTTTGAGGTGTCTTTATACTAATTCTAGGTAACCTATTTCCTTATTTTAGGATTTTCTTGTTGCAACCACTTTACCCTTTGTAACCAACTAGGGGCTTCTTGACCACTCTTCGGGGCTTCCAACTTTACAAGGCCATATCTCCCTAACCGTGAGGAACCACGTGGAGTTCCACATATCGTCGGAAACTGAACGACGAGTATTATCCATATATGAGGGTATTTCCTTCATTTAAATTTTCCTTCATGTCCATATTCCTCATTCAACTTCAGGTACCAAAACCACACCTCTGGGGCTACATGTAGACTACATCAAATGCTCCCAACTAACTCATCATCAATATCGATCCCAAAAATGACAATCAACTGTCTCTTCCACATCTCTGGACCTCTCGAAGGGTTGACATCAATGACAACCAAATGTCAAAACCAACTGTCCAATAATAAAGACACTTAAGGGAATGTTTCCTCCATCACTAAGGCATTGAGTCACAATGGCATAAATTGCAAGGTTGGGAACTGATAGGAATGCATAAGCAATTGGTTCAATAATGGTGTGATGAAGCCGACATTAGGACTAAAAGTGTGAGCATTCAATATGCAATGCAATTAGAACTCAACCTCATTTTGGAAGCCCCTGTAAGTAAGCTTCCAATAGTGTTATTTTTCATAAATTTAGTTTCCCAAGCCCGAAAAAGTGTAAAACAATACCAAGGAGAACTCTTCTAGTCAATGTTGACTAGAGTATTCATTTTTCATAATTATTCCATTCGGTCCAAAAAATGGGTAAGCTTGTACCGAATAGACATCCTTTCAAATTTTTTTAACGAGTGTGAAAGAAAACAAGCTCACTAGATAATATTTTCATTTTTAATGAGTCTGGAAAAAGATTAACTGAGACTACATGATGTACCTTTGTTATGGTTGGTGACCAAGTGCGATAAAGGGAAATATGTTGTTGTGGGCATCATAATGGAGGGATTCCTATAGGTAATAGATAGAATAATATTGAGTAAGAAGAAGTTCATAGGCAATTTCATGGCAGAGCTAAACAAGACTCCCAAGCCTAATAGAAAACTTGCAGCATGAGCGCCAGAATACAAAGGGATTCTAATCTAGAGCACTCATGGAAGGTAGGATCTACCACATGAATTATGACACTTCTAAAAAACAAAGAAGGTTACACGTCACAACTCAATGGGGTTGATCCCAAGGAAAAATGAAATAGGAAATGGATAACACAAAAATGCATGGAAGGGATAATCTAACATATATGTTAGTTTCAAGATCGTTACCTTTCAGAACAGAGAGACATGGAATGTAAAAGTACCATAGAAAATTTCTCCAAAGTTATGTATATACGAATAAAAACACTTATCCAGAAGTTAATAAGTCCAATATGGAAACCTCTGATAAAAACATTTGTAGAGGGATATGAAACTTGAAAACAAGAAACCCTGGAAGTATAATTTGTACATAGTACCGCACAGCCTTACGACTTGACGCCAACATAGCCCCTTCCTCACAACCCGCAGGTCGGAAGGCCTACATCAGCTCAGGATCTTTCCTTCCTTCACGGCCCGAAGAACTCTAGTGTTCTTCTATTTCCCTATTGGGAAATCTGGACCCACAGTAAACTTTCACTGGGTCTTCCTCTCACACTCAGAAGATCGGACTTTGCGAATTCGCGATGTCAAAGGTCGAGCGTGGGACTCTCGAATCCCCGAGACCCGATGACCAATAAATGTTGACCCTCTCTTTCCTCTATCGGGACTTTCCCTATCGCTAATTCGACACTCGCGATGTCGAGCAACTTAGTTCTCCGACTCCCGATACCCGATACGCTGAAACTTCGACGTACGTGCGAGTTGACTATTCAACGCCTTTACTCCATCGGCATTTCAGAGTTCGCGGGATTGCGAATCCTAATGCATATATTTCGGCACTTCTCACTGCGAAACCCCGATCACTCGTGCCACCTGTCTCCCACTTTGACCCTTGTGGTCCCACACTACTCTATCATCGTCGGGATATCGCGTATCGCAATATCGCGATTCCTGTTGCAAATTTACAGAGCTTCGACCCACGAAACCCCGATACACGATGTAAGTATAGATCCAATGGCCCTGGCCGGCTCTGATCAACGACTCTCTCCCTCCTGAGATTTAATCTCTTGGGAATATGGTGTTGTATCCTCCCTTGCACCTCTGCGAGATCCAACAACTCACGGAGTTTCACGAAATCTCTTCAGAGGATTTCGTCCATCCTTCCTCCTTTGAGAAATCTGCAAAGCGACTAAGTGTTCCTCTGCGGGACTCGCCTCCTGCGTGTAAACTTGCAACGCCTGTTTGAACACTCCACGGAAAAAACTTCTTGTGCCTTCCTTTAGTGATAACTTGAAGGTCCTATACCTCCTGAGATTTACCAAATCTGAATCTTTCAGAGAACCCTGCACGCACTCCTTGCGGCAGACTTTCAACAACTTCCCGAGTGTTGAATATTTTTTACTCTACGCACACCTGCAGCAATAATCTTCTAGACACTCTTTGCTCAAGTTATCAACCCTGAACTTCCCTTGTCCTGCACACTCCTTGCACGACTCCTATGCCCAACAACACCCTTGGGTGAATGAGAACAAAAGATAAACTACCTGAGCCCCCTGTCAACGCACTCCTTGAAGACACTTCGACTGCACTCCTTGCAGGAACTCAAGCTCAGATAGAGAAACAATTGAAACTCATTCCTTCACCTTTTCATATTTCTATCTCAAACATGAAATCATATACACAACACATAAAGCAAATGTATAATAGGAAAGCAAACATTCAAGAGCATATCATTCAACATCAATACACAGAGAAAAACACAAAACCATAAATTTGAATCAATCTCTTCTATTAATTCAAGTATCTGTACATGGGTGTTCTTACACAGCTCTCTGCGTGCTCTTGCTCTTCTTCCTGCTTCCTCAGAATTTCAATTAATTTACAATGCACAAGGAGGGTGTCTATATCTCGTTTCCCTCTTGCTCTCTACAACTGTCTACTCTAGAATTAAATCCTATATACCTACATTAACTATATTAAATGCCTCCTACCTACTAAGGACGAGAGCTAAAGGCTCAAGCTCTGATTACAATACATGATTGCGCTTCATCTAAATGGCTCATTTAAGATCATGCAACAACTCCAAGGTGATTTTCAAAAATTGTGCTGGCGCTTGTCCAGCTGTCTCCTGCCTTTCGCGCTGGCTCGCTTGATGTAGGCGATGCTCCTGCATCATGACTTATGCATAGTAATGATCCAGGTAGATCCCATTGCTAGGCTCAAGCCAATGGTTTCGTTGGTAACCAACCAATAAAGCTTCTAGTTAAGGAGGAGGTCAAAGATCCATAATCATAGCTTCAAGGATAGCCTCATCTCAAGGAAACTCAACATCCATGAAACCAGGGCTTGACAACTCACAAATACCAAGGCTAGAGGTATTCAAAAAACAATATCAAACTCAAGAAGAAACACTAGATTACTCAGGAAAATAGGGGGAAGTAAGGGATCCTATGCCCCCATTCCCTAAAACACCTGATCAATTGTTGAGACCTTGTCTCAAGAAGGTGAACATAATTGTAAAGGATCATTCTTAGGATCAATTGGACACTGAAGATACGATGCCACATAATTCACTCGTGGCAGGGAAGAGTCTACTCGAACACTAGGGACACACAAAGGGAAAACATGAGGTAAAGTTGAACTAGGATGGAGATTACTGGATAAAATATGATCAATAGTGGAAATGCTTCTGTTGTGAGGGAAATACATCACACAAAAGAGAGTAGACAACAAAAATTTCATCGCATAAACATAATAATGCCCAAGAAGCATATTAAAGTCTAAAGGGCCTGACACCACTAACAGATCGACTAGGAAAGTCTTCCCATCTAACATGATAGGAAGCTGAGGAAGAATCCCCATATATTCAGTAGGTCTTCTATCGAAATCCAGCTGCTCACTGGCAGCTGACACAAGCTTGGGAGAACCCAAAGCTTGCTAAGTTGAGGATGATAAAAAAATTACATAGGATCCTTCATCTACAATACTTTGGTGAATTCGTAATGAATTAACTCCAACCATTTTATGGAATGGTGAAGTAGACGAAAGACGAGGCTCTACAAGATCATTCCAATCAAAAGAAACCATCCTAGGAATTTAAGGGAGCATATTCAAAGAGAGTGGAGAATGTCCCCTTGTTCAAAAGAAATTGAACTAGAAATGCTAAGTACATGGTCATAAGACACATCACTCCTTGAAAGAGGAGTGGGATTAGCCGAATATTGCATCGACAATACCACTTCCTTAGACTTGTGACTCTCTAAGAGAAGAGTGGGATCGATCAAAGATTGCATCGGCGTGACCACTTCCTCAACCAATCATTGAATAGGATGTGAGACAACATGGTAAAGAGACACATAACCCCCCAAAACAAGAGTGGTGTCAGTCGAAGATTGCATCGACACGACTGCTTCATCAACCAATTATTGAATAGATTGTTGGGAAACCAAAGATAACCTAGAACTAGAAGGGTCGTCAGATAAGGACCATGTTCTTCATACCATGATGATAGTAGGGTACAAATGAGTAAGGTGATATCCTTTGCAAATATTACAAGGGAACTTGGGCTTACGTCCTATGCATCTAGGTTTATCAACCGTATCAATTCCCCTAGCATGAATTTCAATGGTCGGTGACATCCACTTGCAAAGGCTATTATTTTATCTCCAACATGACTTGCAGAGGTTGGTGACATTTTTCCATTATGACTAGGAGTGACTAGACTCGTGCCCCCAACATGACTTGCAGTGGCTGGTTACTGAAATCCAGTATGACTTCCAGGGACTAGACTCTTTCCCCCAACATGACTTGAATAGGTTGGGTGCTTGTCTACAACATGACTTGTAGAGGTTGGTGACTTAATCCCAGTATGACTTACAATGACTAGACTGGTTCCTCCAACATAACTAGTAGAGGATAGTTGCTTGCCCCTAGAATGACTTGCAAAGGATGGTGACTTATTTTTCTTTCTCTTTCTCTTCATATTCATTTTACACTTTTGGTTACTAGTAGCAAGAATTTTACCAGAAGAGGGAGGAGGAAGAGAATTAAAATTTGCAGATGTAGAAGGTGAATGATCAAAACCATATGATGCCCCTGACATAAGGTGCTTATCTAAGAAGAATCAAGATCTTTCAGGACATTTGGAGTGCTCCACAACCAAATTGGTAGTCCTACATTCAACCCAGGAATGTTCAAAGTGGCCATCAAGGGGGCACCAATATTTCCAAAGAAAGGAAAATCAGAAGAATCCCATTGGGCATGGGTCCCTTGGTTGGTATCCTCATGAACGTTTTCCATATCATTCTTATGCATAGGTTCATCCCTCACGTGATTGTTCATGTCCATAAAAGTATCACACACTGACTCTGGAAAACAAGTAGTATAAAAACCCATGCATTCTAGGAGGCGGCTCCATGCTTTCAAGAGAAAGACCAGGGGTCCTTCCCGACTAGCAGAGTGGTTGGTTAACCACCCTGAATAAATGATCCAAAAGCGATGACACTGAAACAACCTAAGGACAACTACACAAATAAACACTCCAATAAAAATCCCTAAGAGAAACATCACAAGAAAACAACTTTTCCACCTCTTCAGCCCAGGTGGATGAGTTATTGAGTCCAAAGCAATGAAAAAGTGGAAAGGGACCTTTCAAATGAAGGCACGAGTTGATTAAGTCTCGTGGATCAACAAATGAAGGAGTGAGAAATAGTTATCCTGACCTCCACTAACCATCCTTATCTAGTGTAAGCACCCATGCTTCACGGTGCACCCTCCAGCAGTACTAAAAAGTGTGATACATAATTTACCCCAGGTACCACGACAAGCCCCCGCAGTCACTTCTGATATCCCTAGGAAAATCCACTAAGGTCACCAACTCGCATTCATCATCTGCGGGGTACAATCGACAGTTGGGATCGAATGTATGGACAGGGTAACAAAGCCCGAATATTCTAAAGTGCCACTTATCATAGAGGTAAAGGCACTAGCGAAACCCCCAATACACAATCTCTCCACTATGCCTAGTCAAGCTTCGGAGAGGAAATCTCCTCATCTCTCCTTCACACGACCTCATGTTTATATCCTATGTTAGAGAATGCTCCCGACTATACTTATATGACAGTTGGATTTGAGACTCTCCCTAGCTCAGACTCCTATGTTTGTTCAATGGCCTTGGAGAGTTATCTCTTCAATCCTAATCCAATTCCCTAACCCTAAACTTGTTTCTGGACCCTAGAAACAAATTCTAGTACATTTTAAGTTTAGTGTTCGTTTTAGTGGTTTTTTTACTCAAGGGGTATGGAGGTGCAACTAATGTTGTTTAAAACTTTTACAAAAATGAAAC
>ML824735.1:39784-51074 GCA_009831015.1 Picea engelmannii | reverse complement strand
TATATATATATATATATATATATATATATATATATATATATATATTATTTTGATTGATTAATTAAAATAAAATAAAATTTATAATATTGTTAAAATGGATATATTATTTTGATTGATTAATTAAAATAAAATTTAATTTATAATATTGTTGAAGTGGAAGTATATTCTAACGTGAAATTATAAACATATTATAGATTTTAAACATAAACATATTAAAGTGGAAGTAAATATTTTAACCTTATTAAAGAGATAAATCAAATCTTAATAATTTTACAAGCAAATTTGTGAAATTAAATATATGTTATTTTAGTTAAATGTTTAAAATATAAATTTAATTGAGATGTTTTAATTATACAATAGATATCAAAACCATGTAAAATTTCTATCAAAAGGTTAATAATATGGGCAAAGGTAAGAAGTTACTTTCTGAAAACGTTGCGAGGAGGTTTGCTTGTTGAATTTTTTAGGAGTATGCACGTGCCCTCCACATACTATGTTATAAAAGAATGCACACACTTTTAACATCATGTGCATGTTTCTGAAAGCACTTGCGGACATTTTAAAAGTGTTCACATTCATCTTTGTAAAAAACAAATGTGTCTTCGGGCCTAAACAAGGCAAGTGGAGAAAACAATGGGCTTAAGCCTTAAAAGATTTTTCTAGAGCTCAAGTGTAATGGTTAGGGAGGAAAACACTTGGGGCTAAGGTCATAAATATAGTTTTTTGGGCTTGCTTTCTATGAGTAATAGTTAGAAATCATAATACCATTTCTTTTTAGTGTGTTTTTGGAATTGGAGTTGGATATGGACGTTATTATGATGTTAGGTACCAGATCTATTCTATTAAGCAGGAAAAAGAAAAAGAAAAAAATACAGTAGAAAATACTAATAGAACAACAAAATGTAGAAAACCACAACATCGAAAATAATATTTTTATTGATAGAAAACAATGTTCACTTGTCTCTTCGAGGGGGCAACCTCAAACAAAGCAGTGCTCTATTACAATAATTCTCGAGACAAGGTTTTCTCATGCCTTATACTCCTATTTATACTAAATCTATCTTCAAAAGAACAATCTAGAGGAAGATCTTTCTAGAAGCGGAAGCTTCTATTAAGTCTTCTTACATTAGACTTGTTCACATTATTAACTAGGACTTATTTACTAATATCGACATTTATTATATTGAAAATATAGTATTCCTTCTACGTGAGGGGTTAGGGAGGTTAGGTCCCTAATATGTCCTCCCCCTTGAAAAAGAGCCTTGTCCTCAAGGCTTGAGATGAGGAAATTATTACAAAATGGTAGCCGACTCCTAGGTGGCATCTTCTAGTGGAGTATCCTTCCATTGAACTAAAACTTCATTGATGGTGCGTTTACAAAGACGACGCTCGTGTTGGTCCAATACGGCTTGTGGTTGCAACCAAATGGAACCTTCTTCATCCAACTCTGGTAGACTTTTCTGGATGTGGCACTTAGTGCCAATCACTTTCTTCAGGCATGAGACATGAAAAATAGGATGTAGCTTAGAGTGACTAGGAAAAACTAACTGGTAGGCCATTGTCCCCACTCATTTGAGAATAGTATAAGGACCATTAAATTTGGGGGTGATTTTCTGACAGTGTTGGGATTTGAGTGAAGTCTTCTTGTACGGTTGGAGATGGAGAAACACCTGGTCCCCTTCAGCAAATTGACGTTCATAATGACCTTGTTCTGCCTATTGCATCATGTGGTTCTGATTCATGACCAAATTTTATTTGAGAGTACGAAGAATGGTCACGTGGACTGTGAGATTACGGTCAGTTTACTGAACCTTGGAGACACCTAGCATGTATGGGAGAACCGATGGCAGCTTTTTTCCATAGACTGCTTCAAAGGGAGTCACGCGAGTGGCAGAATGATAAGAGGTGTTGTACCACCATTTAGCTAGGGGTAGCCACTAAACCGATTAATTTTGTTTGTCAGATGCAAAATGCCTCAAATATGTTTCCAAACACTTGTTGACTATTTAGTTTGGTCATTAGTTTGGGGATGATAGGTTGTGCTAAGATGCAATTGGGTTCCCTGGAGCCTGAATAATTCTTTCCATAAATTGCTGGTAAAAGTGGGACCACAGTTAGAAATAGTAGAATGAGGCATGCCATGGAGTTTGAAGATATTAGCCATAAAAATTTGAGCCACTGTGGATGTTGTGAATGGGTGTTGAAGAGCACAGAAATTAGCATATTTGGAAATACGATCCACTACCACCATGATGAATGAATGATTCTTGGATTTAGGTAAGACAACAATGAAATTCATAAAACTATTTGTCCAAATAGTAGGTGGAAGTGGAAGTAGTTGGAGTGTGCCAAGAGTTTTGACAGTCTCTCCCTTATTGCGTTGACAAGTATCACATTTAGCCACAAAGGTGTGGATGTCATGTTTCATACCATCCCATAAAAAATAATGTTTGACCCTTTCATGAGTTTTGGTAAAACCTAAATTCTCAGTTGTAGGTGAAGCATGAAACTTAGAGAGCACCTTAGATTTAAAGGTCGATTGTTTTCTTAAATACAACCGACCTTTATAGAGAATCTCTTCGTTCTGCCAAGAGTACCCTAGAGAAGCTTGAGGATCTTGTTGCATTTTTTGGATTAGGCTGGAAATTTTGGGGTCTTGCCACCATTCTTGGTGAAACATGAAGTCATTATGTGATAATGAATGAGAAGGAAAATATGAACCCTTCTTGTTCATATTTCTAGGAAAGGGCATTAACCACCACATTTTATTTTCCCTTCTTATAAATGATCTCATAAGAATATACAAATAGCTTGGTCACCCATTTTTATT
Organism: Picea engelmannii; assembly: GCA_009831015.1. Lineage (NCBI taxonomy): Eukaryota > Viridiplantae > Streptophyta > Pinopsida > Pinales > Pinaceae > Picea > Picea engelmannii. The sequence continues at coordinate 48,244 of ML824735.1, read as the reverse complement.
GCTTCGGGAATGAAATTCATTGTTCTGGGAAATACTTAAGGCTTTGATGACCATTTTAATTTGGAAGCATTGCCCCAATAAATAAGGGTCCCATAGATCCACTACATGCAAAATAACCAACATTTACTTTTCATATATTGATTGGCCCAAATGTCGCTCCAACAATTGTTTGTTGGCAAAATCCAAAGGTCGGACATCTCACATGAGTACGACCCTGATTCCTCTCCCTGATGCATCACATTCCAGTAAAAAGGTCTTGGTGAAGTCAAGTAGTTCCAGGATAGGATTAGTGCACACAACTTCTTTCAAGGCTTGGAAGGATTGGTTAGCTTCTAGAGTCGAACTAAAAGAATTCTTTTTAAAGAGAGTTGTGAGGGGAGCTGCAATTTTTCCATAATTCTAAGCAAACTTGCGATAATAGCGTGCTAAACCCAGGAAACTACACATACTTTTAAGAATTTTAGGGTGAGGCCAATTCTGCATAGCTTCAATTTTCTTAGGATCCATCCTTGCCCATAATATGAACCAGGTACTCTACTTCAAAGGCACCAAAATTACATTTAGACTGTTTGAGAAAGAGTGTTCTTAGAGAGGAGATGGAGAACTTGATCTACATGGGTGAGATGGGCTTGCCAAGTTTTACTATAGATGAGAATATCATCAAAGAAAACTAACGCAAAATGATAGAGGAAAGGATGAAAGACATGATTCATGAGGCTTTGAAAAGTGGAGGGTGCATTACAGAGACCAAAGGGAATGTCCAAGAACTCATAGTGACCTTCATGAATGTGAAAGGAAGTCTTCAGAATGTCTTCCTCTTTCATACGTATTTGGTGGTAGCCAAAATGTAGGTCAAGTTTAGTAAAGTATTGAGCCCCACTTATTCATCCAAAAGGTCATCTACGATGGGAATGGGAAATTTGTCCTTGATGGTAAGTTTGTTGAGGGCATGAAAATCAATACACATGTGATAAGTACCTACTTTCTTGAGGACCATGACTACAGGGGAAGAATAGGGGTTGGTGCTAGGATGGATAACACCCCCTTCTAGCAACTCTTGGAAAATTTTCTCAATTTCATTTTTCTGATCAAAGGGATGATGATAAGGGTGAACATTGGGAGGAAGACTATCTGGGATTAAAGGAATGGAATGGTCATGGTCGTTGCAGGAGGAGGGAAGGCCCTAGGGAGTTTGGAAAATAATGTGGTGTTGGGAAAGGATATATTGGAGGTCGGGGTGCACAAAGGGTGTCTCAACTTATTGAATGGAATGGAGTTGGGAAATGATGCCAGAATGAACGTGTTTGAGTAAATTTTCCATGCGGTGGGAACCGATGATCTCCAGAGAGCCTGTTGTAATGCCTTGGAATTTATATTGATGTCCCTCCTATTGGAATTGCATGGTTAAATCCTTAAAATCCATGGTGATCGGGCCAAGAGTGTGTATCCATTTAGCACCAAGCACAATATTGCAACCACCCATGTCAATAGAAAACATGTGATATTTCAAGTGATATTGACCAATTTGTAGGTGCACATTTTCACAATGCCCCCCACATTTCATGGAACCACCGTTGGCAATGATGATTTGAAAATTGTTGATTGCACAAATATAACAATTTATTTCTTCAGCTAGGCAATGATGAATGAAATTATGAGTGTTTCCATTATCAACTAGGATGATGACTTTCCTGTGCTTAATGTAGCCAATTAACTTGAGGCTTTTGGGAGCAGTAAATCCAATTAGAGCATTTAGTGAAATTAGTGTTTCAAATTTGAGAGGATTTGATCCAGGTGGATATCGGTGGCCACCCACCTTTTCTGACTGGCTCAAAATAGTTTTCTGACAATTTTGACAATTTACTATTTTTAGCAGTTTTTAACTTCCGAGGCCATTTTGAGGGCTCAAATGAAGGTTTTTCTAGATAGAGGTTCTCAATTATATTTGAAGGCATGATTGAGCCAAAAAAATGAATCTCCTCGACAATACCTTTCCAACGAGCTATCACACGCCTAAAACGGATATCGTATGCAAAAGTTACGACCCCGGGAAGTTGATGTACTCACTTACCCAAACGGGGCCCACATGAATTTTGGCGCTTCATCTCCTAGGGTTACGTTTTCGGATGTCTATGGTTTTTGGCATTCCTGTTTATTGTAAAAATGCCTTCAAAGCCTCATTGTAACCATCTTCTTGCGAATGCGAGTAGCCGTCACATCTCTTCTCAGAGATAAGCTGCCACCATTCTAGCGAGTCTTTCGCTTTGTATTTTTACAGTTTTTGTACATTTCTTTCATTAATAGAAATCATGTATTACTATATATCTATGTTTATGGTTGCATATATGATACATTTATGTTATCTTATTGAATATTTGCGATATCTCTGTGCATTTCTTTATTATATCTCTGCTCGCATTTCGTGCCAAAAATAATCCGGATCAGTGGCATCAGAGCAGGCTGCTCTTGATCGTTTTTCAGTGTATGTCCCTGATGAGGTCTGAGTATAGCAAGTTGGATATCAAGCTTGTCTCTCTTGAAGAAAATCGCTCTCGCACACCCAAGAAACCCTTAATGGCGGAATAAAGGAAAAATGACGGAGCAGACAATCCTATCAATCTGTTGCTTGAGCAAGCTCTCACACGACAGAGGGACGAAATGATGGAGAATTTTTCCCACATCCTTCAATGCCTGTCGATAATAGCAGACACATCTTCATCAAGTGGCCACTTTGGAGGCACCTCGCCTTTCAAGGTACAAGTTAATTTTGATATTCCTATATTTGAAGGACAGATAGATGCAGAAGCCCTAGAAAAATGGTTAACTCTGCTAGAAGGTTATTTCTCTGTTCACAATTTTTTTGACAAAGAAAAGATCACCTTCGCACTCCTTAAAGCTCTCCCTCATGTCAAACATTGGTGGGAAACTTACTGGGAGCAAAGTTCCATAGAGGAGTCTGGAATATACGGGGTTGATCCCACTTGGGATTTTTTTGTGGATGTGGTAAAGGAATAGTATTACCCCATTGGAAACTATGAGGACCAGTACATGAGATGGACCACACTGCGGCAAGAGAGGGGCCAAATAGTTCTAGATTTCACCAATACCTTCCATACCTTACGCACCAAGCTGGGTATCAAAGACTCCAAGCGACATTTGGTTATGAAATACCGTGGGACTCTACACAAATACATCTAGACTGAAATGGATTTTCTAGACATCTCATCACTTGGTGCTGCTTATTGATATGTTGTTAAAATCGAGCAAAAATTTAAGCACTAGAACAAACGGGAGTTCGTGTCTGCAAATCCGCAACAACTGAAGTATGAAAAAGACATCCCTAACAAACAGTCTCCCGAAAAACAGTCCAAGACACAGGAAAAGAAGGGTCACGGGAAGACAAAGAAGGACACTGGAAAATGGTGCGAGTTCCATAAAAGCCCCTGGCACAATACCGATGAATGTCGCTCAAAATAGTCATTGGTGGCCGAGATCAAAGACAAAGAGCTGAACCCTGATTCATAATTTGATTCTAAAAATAATGGTAAATGACATATCATTGACGCGGACCCCACTACTATAGTCGCGACCGCAACAATTCAACCAGAAGAACCAACAAATCCTGAAGAGGGGGAGCGCCTTTTTCATTCATAGATGTGGGTGAAGGGGGCCCTGCTGCATTTTATTGTTGATAGCGGAAGCCAGAAGAACCTCATCTTAGCAGAGGTTGTCAAACAGTTGGGATTGTCCACAACACCACACCCACATCCATACAACATCGGGTGGCTTCGCCAAGGACGAGATCTCTATGTCAACCAACAATGTCGATTTTCATATGGCATCCAACCCTTCAAGGATGAGGTATTATGTGATGTTTCCCCAATGGATGTCTGTGATGTTCACTTGGGCCAACCATATATGTGGAAGCGCCATGTTGTTTATGAGTCTCGACCTCGCAGTGTCATTGTTTCTCTGGGGGGTCATCTCTATAGAATACCAAAGGTAGTTCCAACTATTGTTCCACCTAAAAAGTGTCACAAGGTAGTATCTCATACTGCAAAATTTAGCTTCTTCATAATCTGTTCAAAAGGAGAATAGAAGGACACTGCAACCACTATAGCCTCACCCCAAGCACCTTCTATCAAACAGAAGAAAGTCGACAAGGTTGCAAAAAAGTGCAAAGATTCCTCCTACACATCGTCCTCTCATGTAGCTCGACTTGTTGAACGACCTCAGCTTCAACAGGTTCATGAAAAACTTCCACAAACTGAGTAGCGCGGCGTCTCCAGCAAGGCAAGCATCTCACCAAGATGCAGATTCAGCAAATGCTTTTCCCTCTCCCCCGGGAACTCAACGCAATGGAGACAATTGCTTCCTAAGGAGGGAGGATTGATCCAGGTGGATATCGGTGGCCACCCACCTTTTTCGACTGGCTCAAAACAGTTTTCCGACAATTTTGGCAATTTACTATTTTTAGCAGTTTTTAACTTCCGGGGACATTTTGAGGGCTCAAATGAAGTTTTTTTTGAGATCGAGGTTCTTAATAATAGATGAAGGAATTATTTAACCCCTAAAATTAATCTCCTCGAAAATACCTTTCCAACGAGCTATCACACGCCTAAAATGAAGATCGTATGCAAAAGTTACGACCCCGAGAAGTTGATGTACTCACTTACCCAAACGGGGCCCACATGACTTTTGGTGCTTCATTTCCTAGGGTTAGGTTTTCGGATGTCTAGGGTTTTTGGCATTCTTGTTTATTGTAAAAATACCTTCAGAGCCTCATTGTAACCATCTTCTTGCGAATGCGAGTAGACATCACATCTCTTCTTAGAGATAAGTTGCCACCATTCTAACGAGTCTTTCACTCTGTATTTTTACAGTCTCTGTACATTTCTTTCATGAATATAAATCGTGTATTACTGTATATCTGTGTTTATGGTTTCATCTCTGATACATTTATGTTATCTTATTGAATATCTGCGATATCTCTATGCATTTCTTTATTATATCTCCGCTCGCATTTCGTGCCGAAAATAATATGGATCAGGATTAGAGGGCGGCTTAATATCATCAACTTGGGGTAGTGCTTCCTCAAGTGAAACCTCAACATCTTCATCAAAATCATCCTCTGAAATGGCCATAAAGTTTTTTATGTTCTTTACACTTGTGCCCTAGAAAGTATTTATCATCACAATTATAGCAAAGACCCTTGAGTTGGTGTTCAACCATTTCCACTCATGTTACTTTTTGGACCTTGAGAGGGGTGGCCTGAGGGGTAGCATTGGGGGGTCTAGTGCGGGGAATAAAAGCGGGTTTTCTTCTCTGGGAAAATATGACTTCTTGTGCCTCCTTGGCACATTTATTTGTTGATCTGAAATCGGGGTGACACTGATACCAAATTTTATTTGGTTCTAGGCCACTTAATGAAGGTCATATTTACAATTGTGGATCTATTGAACTTGATTGCATCAAAGGTGAAAAGATGTACTTATGAATTCTTGATTCCAAATTGAATATTAACTTGGTGAATGTGTTGTTAGTCTCATAATCCATTACTTAATGCATTTAATGATCATAATTGTGGAAATAAAACATGCATAAGAAAACACGAGACAAGAGATCACTGAGTTGTTAGCGGAGTTCACCAGGACATCCTGGCTACATCTCCAGATATGCTTGAAATAAAAATCACTTTATTGTCCTTCCCAAAGGGACAAAACCTTCTCACAAAATGTGGCACATGCTCCTTATAGGGATGAAACCCAGAGAAACCTTCTTCTACAAAAATAACATAAGGATCTCACATAAGTGACATTTCTTCAAACACCAGAAGAACTAAATTCCTCTACATGGAGGGGGCTCAACTCTCCCAATGAAGAGGCTTACAAACCAAAATCATGATTGATTGTTTCTCTCCTAAAAGAGATCCTCCTCAAAAGGCTCACATAAGTAATTAAATAGTTTTTCCAATCAAGAGAGCATAACTCCCCAGATCCACAATAATAGGATCTCATGATTTTTAAGGAAAAACAAGATCCATAATAATAGGATCTCATGATTTTTGAGGAAAAAAAAGATCCACAATGAAATGATTTCATAACAAATCAATGGGAAAACTAAGAGAGAACCTCAAATAACTCATGAGACTCTCAACTAAGTCCATAAGAATCTTAACCTCCCTTTGAGAATAAAAAATTAGTTGTGAGGTGGATTCTCACACAACTAATTTCCCATTTTTACAATTAAATGAATAATATGTGAGATTCTCAAACTCACTTCAAGCATTAATAATTTTTCCAACTTGAATGACTAATACATGATTTTTTCATACTCATTTCAAGTATTAATCATTTATTTTAAACTTTGTCACCTATCATAAAACTTTTAATGATTTATCCCATGGTGTGCAAAGTAGGAATTTTCCATGTGGACATCCTCCTGGATCAGTTGCTTCCAACCAATTCTAGGCGAGAGCCATGAGAACCTAAGCATGGATTTCATCCTTGAGGCCACTGATAAAGAATTCCCAGAAGAAGGAATTTTCCATGCCCTCCGTTTGGAAATCCAAGTGCTCAAAGGCAGTGATAAAATCTTACATTGTTCTAGACTATTTCAACTTGGTCAAACAACCTAAATGGTGGGTATTGTGTCAAAGAGTTCATATAGCTCAAGAACAAACTGTGTCCAAGTAACATACCCTTAGCATGCATTTATACACCATTTCCATCATTCTGAATCCAAATAGAGAACATTGTAATGAAACTTAGTCAACTCATTAGTAATTCCATGCAGGGAAAAATAGTGTTCCATTTAAGTGACCTAGGTTGTTGGATTCGAGCCATCAAATTTGTTCACCTCTGTTACGAGGAAAATCACTCTATGGCATGGGGTAAACCACAATAGACGAAATTAATGAAGAAATCAACTCTAATCTCAAGTATGCTATATAAATGAAAATGCTAACAATACAAGATAAAGAGCCTACCTCATCTGAACGTTCGATGAAGACCATCGTTGAGCACTCGAATCAAAGATTTATACCTGCAACTTGTCCTCAACAAATAATAAATGCAAGAATATGGTGATAATATATATTATTAGCAAATATAATAGCATAATCCATCAACATTCATAAAAAATATTCCCATGGAATAACAATTCAAATATTTGCAAGATATTAATTGGACGAGAAAAGAGTATTTCTATTAAAATATGATCAACATAAGTGTATGAATGACAAAATTTCGTGTCAGCACATCTCAGAACTGAGAAACCAAGTCCCTTCCAGTTGGGCCTCCACCACTTCAATCCTCCACCAAAGGCAACCTCGCGTAATAGACACAATGAGGTTCTCCATCAAAGAGAGAAGAGCTTGGGTTATGAACAATGTGTTCAAGCTTTAAAGGAAAAAGTGACGTAGACTCAATATGAAGTGAATAATTTCTCCAGAGTAACTTTTCTCTCAAAAGTTGAATTCTTCTCTCTTTCAATGGTTTGGATATGGCCCATTTATAACCTTCAAATGGAACTAAAGGACTGAGCCAGAACGTTTTCAGTATATGGAAGTGTTGGATTATTAAAGGGGGGGGTGAATCAGTAATAGAGAAATTCAATCATTTTCAACCACAAAATGAAAGTGTTATATCAATGTATCATTATCATCCAATAGTTGCAGAGTAAATAAACAATGAACAAATGAGAAATCATACACATACATAGTACACCAATGTTCTATGTGGAAACCCAAAGCAGGAGAAAACTACATAATGTTTTTTCTTATATGTCTTTAAGAGTTACATTCATTGGAAGCACCAACTTCCTTTTTTTTTTCAGCTGCAACTGGAAGGAGGCTCCAACCCCCTAGTTTCTCAAGCTACAACCTGAGGGAAGCTCCAACTCCCCAATTATCTGGCTACAACTAGAAGGAGTCTACAACCCTCTATGTTCTCCGGCTACAACCGGAAGGTGGCTACAACCACCTATCCTTCCCTCGTCCAACCGCCCTTACGTAGAAGTAGAATGATGGAATCACTGTCACACTATCACTGTGAGATATATTGTTGTAAACATGTACCAATCAACCTATAACAACCTTTACCAATAACATGTGCCAACATGTACCATACATCAACCTGTACCTCAAAATGTACCATAAACAAATGCATCAACCATGCACCAAACATGTACAAATAGCCTATAATCAACCTATACCATAAACAAGTGCATCAACCATGCACCAAGTTGTACTTCAACCTGTACCATCAACAGCTACATCAACCATGCACCAAATATGTACCAATCATGTTTGAAATACACATAAACTATCACTCATCAAGATGTACCAACATCATCAACTATACACCTCATGTATGTGTCAACTCATCAACTACTTGTCTCAACCATGTACCCAAGATGTACCTCAACCAAAATCCCTCATCAATTTCATCATCCAAATCT
>ML824735.1:13728-33061 GCA_009831015.1 Picea engelmannii | reverse complement strand
AACTCTTTTTGTTTCACTGTCACTGACTTCATCTTCATCTGATGAGGAGATGTATTGTTTGATGCATAAGATTTTCTTGAAATCTTTCTTTGTGGTTCTTTTTCCTTTATATGTTTGTTTTCTATTTGAGTAATCTTCATCATTCCTCTTATTTTTCTTATGAGGAAATGTGTTAGAAAAATGACCAATACAATCACAATTAAAACAAATCAATGGAAACTTACCTTTATATCTATCGTTGGTTCCTTTGTTCAATCTTTTGACAAAGTTGGCCATTTCTTCATCATCTTCCGAGATGTCACTGTTGTTATATTATTTTTCCTTTTGCTTTCCCTTTTTCTTTGACCTTTTGGATTCTTTGAAAGTTTCTTCTTTTATATATGGATTTTCCTATTCAGTTCTCATTTCATATGCTGTGAAGATTCCATGTAGTTCGTCCATTCTTATTTAGTATAGATCTGCTCTTTCTTCTAGTGTTGATATCTTAGGATCAAATATCATAGGAATAGATCTTAGTACCTTTTGAACAATTACATATTCTTTAATTTCTTCTCCCAATCCTATGATTGCATTTACTATTTCATCGACTCGTAAGAAGTAAGTTGCAATATTCTCATCTTCCTTCATCTTTATAATGGCAGAAGTGTCCTTAGACACACACTTTTATTAAATAGGAAAATAAATTACATATGATAATTTGCAAGAGTTTACACTCGAACAACTCAACACTCTTGGAATGAGCTATATATAAGCTAAATGTCCTAACAAACTCTAGTTATGTATCACTTATTAAATAAACAAGTGTCCATTTACAATAAATGTTATCTTAACAATATTCTAACTATACTCCTAATTTAGAGCCTAAGATATGACACCTTTCTAGAGTCATATCTTTTACAACAATACTCTATTTCTAAATGTCTCCATTTATTAATTAAATATTCTAGATTATTAATTTAATATTCTAAATTAATAATCATTTTATTCTAACTTTTTAACCTATGATATTTGTATTTTGGATTATATAACATTCCCCCCTATGATCCAAATATACATTACAATAGATACCAAGTTCATCCTTGAACTTAGTAAATTTTATTCTACCAAGGGGTTTCGTGAAAATGTCAGAGATCTGATCTTATGAAGGACAATAAATTGGCTTGATGACATCCTTTGCAATCAGTGATCTGATGTGATGATACTTGGTGTCCACATGCCTTTTCTTTGAATGAAAAACTGGATTCTTGGAAATCTTAATGGCTGATTGGTTGTCGATGAATAATGATGTAGCTTCTATTTGAGAAATTCCCAAGTCCTGCAAAAATCCGCATAACCAAACAATTTCACATGTTGCTTCCCATACTAAGATGTATTATGCTTCTGCTGTAGAAGTGGAAATTGTAGCTTGTTTCTTACAATTCCAAGACATTTTTTTTGAACCCATGTTCATTAAATAACCTGATGTTGATGCTCGATCATCAATACTTCGGGCAAATTCGACATCGGAAAATCCACCAAGTACAAAATTTTTAGTCTTTTTATAAAGAAGACCAAAATCTTTTGTTCCTTGGATATATCTAAGAACTCGTTTGGCTGCATTCCAATGACTGTCCCATGGTTTTTGCATAAAGTGTGAAAGAATACTGACTTCATAAGATATATCTGGTCGAGTGTTTGTCAAATAAATCAAGTTTCCAATCAACCGTCTATAAATAGTGTTGTCTACCATTCCCCCCCTTCAAATTTTGAAAGTTTCCAGTGTTGTTCCATAGGGGTAAGATATGGTTTGCAATCCTGCATTCCAAATCACTAAAGAATTTCTGCTGCATACTTACTCTGAGAAATGAAAATATGATGTGGATGTTGAAATACTTCAATTCCAAGATAGTAGTGAATTAATCCCAAATCTGTCATCTTAAAACCTGAATGTAACTCCTTTTTCACCTGTGCAATATGATCATCATTGTTTCCTGTAATGATCAAATCATCTACATACATAACAAGATTCACCAGATATGGACCTTGTTGATGGATATACAAAGTATCATTATATTCACTTCGTTGAAAACAAACTTTCCTAAGGTATTCATCCATTTTGGTATACCAAGCTTGGGGAGCTTTCTTTAACCCATATAAAGCCTTAATTAATTTGCAGACTTTATGTTCCTACCCTGCAATTTCAAAACCTGGTGGTTGTTGCATATATACATCTTCCTGTAAGTCTCCTTTGAGAAAAACACTTTTTACATCCATTTGATGAACTTTCCAACCTTTCTGAGCAGCTAATGAAAGTGTTAATCGGATAATTCTATTTAGCTGTAGGAGAAAAAGTTTCCTCATAATCAATGCCTTCCTGCTGCACAAAACCTTTAGCCACAAGTTGTTCTTTATAATTGTCAATTTCACCATGTTGTTGTATTTAATTCTGTAAACCCATTTGCATCCGATGGATTTAACACTTGTAGGACAATCAACAGGTTTCCAAGTATTGTTATCAATTATTGTTTGATACTCTTCAACCATAGCTTGTTTCCATTCTTTATGTTTTACTTCTTCTTTGTATGTGGAAGGTTCAGTAAAATCATTTGCTACCAAGGAAAATTTTCCTTCACTTTTGTGTGATCCCCTTGTTCATGTTTTATTCTTCTCATCAGGCCTTACATCTTTCAAAATTTGAACTGCCCATTTTGGTAGTTGATGTTCACTTGTTTGGGGATCTGAATTTCCATTATTGTAAATTGGATTAATGTAAATTGATCTTCGTCAATCAGTTGAAGATTCTGGTGGTGGAGAATCATTTTCAGATGAGCTACCACTACTAGGAGATTCTGATGAACTGTTGGAAGCCCCTGATGATGTTGTCTAAGTAAATGGACTGGATGTAGCATCGTCAGATGAAGGAAAATCAAGTTCATACCAATTATGTGAATTTGGTTGACTTTGCACTTTTCCTTTTCTTTGATTGCCTTTAGTTTCTAACTTTTGAAGAAGACTTTCTATTTCTTCAGCACTCTTACTTTCGGTTTCATAAAAAATTAAGTCCTTTCTTACAATAAATTTTCCATTGGACAAAAGTCGGTACCCTTTCTTCTCATTAGAATACCCAATCATTGTGCATTTCAAGCTTCTTGAGTCAATCTTAGTTCGTTTTTCTTTCGGAACTAAGGAATACCATACTGATCCAAAAACTCAAAGATGTTTAACTCGAGGTTTGAAACCAAACCATGCTTCATAAGGTGTGATTCTATCTAGACTCCAAAGAAGCAGTTGGAGATCTATTCCTTAAGTATATAGTTGTATGGATTGCTTCTGCCCAATATGTAGAACTTAACTTTTTAAATCTTAACATGGATCTTGCCATTCCTAACAAGGTGCGATTCATTCTTTCTACGAATCCATTTTGCTGAGGAGTGTAGAAATTTGTAAGATGTCTTCTTATCCCATTGTCTGTGAAATAAGTTTTGAATTCATTAGAAGTGAATTCCCTTCCATTATTTGTCCCGAGAGTGCCTATATTTTCTTTAATTTCATTTTCAACAAGTTGACGAAAAATCTTAAACTTTTCAAATACTTCCGACTTTTGCTTCAAGAAGTAAACCCAAGTTATTCTACTGAAATCATCAATAAAGAGTAAAAAATATTTGCAACCACCTAAAGAAGTTTCTAGTGGTCCACAAACATCACTGTGAACTAGTTGCAACSRCCTATTTTCACACGATGAACTTGTTGGAAAACTCTCTCAATTTTGTTTTCCATAAATGCAAGCTTCACATTTTGTATTTTCCTTTTTGAAAGTTGGAAGTCCCTTAACCATCCCTTGTTTTTTCAATTGAGAGAGACTTTCAAGGTTGAGATGTCCATATCTCACATGCCACAATCATAATGTGAAATACCTGCACTTACTGCTCAGGCAAAGTCTGAATTCCTTGGAATAATTGTCCCTTTCATCCTTAACAGTTTTCCATCTTCATAACTTGTCATCATTGTTTTCATATTATGTTTGACTGAATTAATCTTAATTAAGCCATCTTCCATAATCACCTGATGTCCTTCTTGTCGAATCGTGACTAAAGACAACAAATTCTTTTTAAAGGTTGGTACATACCATACATTTGAAATCATTCTTTCTCCAATATCAGGTAAATAAACTTTAACTACACCTTTTCCATAATGAGTATGTTTGGTATTATCTACAAGAAAGACGGAATTAAGATGGAATTCTTGAAAATTCCAAAAGAAGTCAGGTCTGAAATTCATGTGTTGAGATGCTCGTAAATCTAGAATCCAAGCATCTTCATAATCACTTTGAAAATCAATGGAAATATGTAATGTTGAAGATGAGTTAAAGACATATTATGAACCATCATCATCCCGATCATTTGCAAACTATGTTGTGTTTTGATGAAACTTCAAAATTTTATCAATGGAAGTTCGACAATCTTATGCATAATGACCAATTTTGTTACATCTTCTGCAAACAATTTGACTAAAATCTTGTCCTCTGCCTAAATTTTGTCCTCTGCCTCTATTTGGACCTCTGGTTAGATTTTGTCCTCTGCCTTGACTGTTGCCTTGAAAATAGCCTCTGCCTTGACTATTTCCTCTGCCTTGAAAATTGCTCTTACCTGAAAAATGGTTTTCTCTACTTTGGCTTCGACCACGACCTTGTAAAAAATGTCCTCTTCCTCTGCTTCTAGAACTGTCAGTTGAAGATTTACTTGTGTTGGCCTCTGTGAAAAAAACATCTTCCCCAACTTGCTTTTTCTTTCCAAAAGTTTTATTGTGTTGAGATAACATTTCACTTAACTCATCAAATGTAAGCTTGTCTAACTTTCCAGTTACTTGTAAACGTTCCAAAAAATGTGTATAGGAAGAAGGAAATCCAACAATTAAAATTGTGGTCGTGAAACTATCATCTACCGCTTGAAAACCAACATTTAGTATCTCCTGCTTAATGTTCTTAAGTCTGGAAATATATTCATGTACATCACCTCCTTCAGTCAATTTCTATTGGAGCAAATTTAATTGAAGATCAACTTTCTTTGATTCAGGCTAAGTATCAAATAAAATAAATCCTTAAAAACTTTCAAAACAGACCATGCATCAGTAGTATTTTCAATGTGAACACACATCTCATCATTAACTGAAGATTTAATGAGTGTTAATTCTTTGACATTTTTAACTTCCCATTTTTCTAATGTAGCTGCATCTGTAGGCTTATTTGGCTTAGTATCTTCTTTACATATATCACACCAAAGTTCATTGTAAATGAGATTACTTTCAATGAGACGTTTCCATGTCTTGTACGATTTTGTGCCTTCAAGTTTATCAGAGTCAGAGAACAAATTAATTAACGTCGACATTGTAGTGTTGAATCTTCGCACCAAAAAAGAATCAAGAAAAATATATCAAGATGAGCAACACACCAGACACATCATGCAAAAAACGATCTATCGGGGCTTGGCCTTGACCCTCATATAGTCGTTGAAATAGGACAAAAATCACTAAGCTTTCTTCGAACTGACCTCTGTAAGTTTCAAGCTTTGCTTCTTTTACTTTTGAATCTCCTTCATAAATATTTTGAAGCTTTTCCCAAATCTCTTTAGCGGATTTACAATGTATAACTTTGGTGTATATTGATTCACAAAGACCACTTAGAAGTGCATTTGTGGCTTTGGAATTATTTTTCCTGAGTTTTATTGCTCTTTCATTTGTTGGTGGAATTGATGTTTCTTTGTAACCATCTACAACAGATTTCCAAATCTCAAATACTTGTGCCTGTATATATGTTTTCACCCTTCTTCTCCAAAATGCATACTTTTGTCCATCAAATTGTGGTATTCTTTTTTTATACATGTTGTTTCTTTCCATGATCTACCTTTCAGTGGTTAAACTGATTTATGAAGGAACTTGCTCTGATACCAATTATTGGATTACTGAGAGGGGGGGGTGAGTTGGTAATATAGCAATTCAATCCTTTTCAACCAAAAAATTCAAGTGTTATATCAATGTAGCATTATCATCCAATAGTTGCAGAGTACATAAATAATGAACAAATGAGAAATCATACACATACATAGTACACCGGTGTTTTAAGTGGAAACCCAAAGCTGGAGAAAACCACACAATGATTTTTCTTATATGTTTTTAAGAGTTACATTCATTGGAAGCACCAACTTCATTTGTTTTCCAGCTGCAACTGGAAGGAGGCTCCAACCCCCTAGTTTCTCAAGCTACAACCCGAGTGAAGCTCCAACTCCCCAATTCTCTGGGTACAAATAGAAGGAGGCTACAACCCCCTATGTTCTCCAGCTACAAACGGAAGGTGGATACAACCACCTATACTTGCCCCATACAAACACCCTAATGTAGAAGTAGAATGATGGAACCATTGTTACACTATCACTGTGAGATATACTACTGCAAACCTGTACCAATCAACCAGTAATCAACCTGTAACAACCTATACCAATAACCTGTGCCAACATATACCATACATCAACCTATACCTTGTTGTCACAGGGGAAGACCCGGGATTCAACTATAACAACCCACCAACAAACCCTAACTACTGGCACTTTCGGCAACACCTGCAAAGAAGATGCATTCTCACCCGAAGTAGCAATAGCGGGTTGCAGGACACAGGTGTCTAAAACTAGAGGAAATTCAAAGTGGATCTAGGACAACAACACACATCAATCTATATATTCCTTACCCTTACTAATCTTACTTCGCATGTTATATCTCTGATATAACACAATAATGCAATAACAATATATCATATGGCTAATAACACAACATCAATCACAAATAAAAACAAGATATACGTGGTTCACCCTCTCCCTAGGGATACGTCCACAGAACTGTGTTTCTTGATATATTATATGAAAAAATACAGTTATGTTTGTGCACTTAGCTGCAGATCTCTCTCTCTCTCTCTCTCTCTCTCTCTCTCTCTCTTCCTCTCTTCCCTCCCTGCGCACCCAGCTGTAGGGTTGATCAAAATCTGGACCAGGGGGCAAAAATTTGCTCAATTTTCAAAGTGCTTGGAATGCGACAAAAATGGTTCCATTGCGTCCGCCTCATCTTCCTGATTCCGACGGTATATTTACTTTCTCAAACGGAGTCTGTATGGAGAAGTTATTGCGATCTGTTCGCCAAGGCAAACAGGCAAAAATTTGATGCTGACTGGGCAGTCCGTACATGCTGACTGGACAGAGGTCGTAAAGCTGACGTGGTGACCGTACAGTCAACATGGCAGTCGACATGGTAGGTGATGTGGCAATCGTTGATTGGTTGTCAGTGGGCGAGTAATATGGTGACACGTGGCATACTTTAGGCGAATGGAAAGGTGCCACGTGGCCCAATGAAGGGCTGCCACATGGCACCCCTTTATTGGCAATTGATTTGTATATTAAAAAAAATTATGGAGGCTGTGGGGTTCGACCCCCGGACCTCCCCACTATGCTACGCCTTCACAAATTTCTGCTAGCCAACTTTCCCGCCTTGTTCCTTGTTTCATATATCCACGCGCCTTTATTTAAAGTTGATTGTTGTATTTAGTGAAAAGGGGGGCAGGCCGGGGCATAGCCCCGACCCATGGTTCCATTGTATTACATATAACCACATATATTATTGTGTGTGTGCGGGGTTTAAATTACACCGTGGACATTTGTATAGTCATACGACCATATATATACATGTATTGCGCGCCGGTTGTGGTTTGGGTTCCAAACGGTTACATTACATGTAAATCATGTGACCACCGGTTAGTATTTGTTGTATGCACGTGGTTTGGAGTATTAACCATGTATTTAAATGCGCGTGGTTCTAATACATATGCCCTTTGTAATAATGCGCGCGGTTTCAAACGGTTGGCACAGTTTTTATAACCGTTAGCCTTTTTGCCAAAAGCCCGAGGTCTTATGGACCATATGCCCAAGTGCTAGGCGGTTGGGGGATGGAGGCGCCCTAACTGTCCTACAGTTTGCATGGTTATTTGGAACCGCTCGGTGCTGGGTTTAAACGCGCGTTTTGGAGCGTGTTCCAGGTACATGCACACAGAGGTGCGTTTTGTAGAGCCAGTTCCAACAAAGTTGAAGGAGGAAGATGGAGGAGGCCTAACTTCTTCATCGTTTGGCCGTTTGAGGTGCCGTAAAAGCCCAGCTAGGGGTTTTTGGACGTGTTGGATCCATTGGTGCCATTTTCACAGCCATTTGAAGACTTCTTCAGCAAGTTTTTGACCATTGAAGTTTCAAGAAGCTCCAGGGAACTTCAAGCCCTCTTTGATGGAGGACATGGTTTGGTGAGCCTATATTTGTTTTTTGTGATTGAATAATCATTTTTGGCTAATCGATATGCTCTGGACACATTGAGACAGGTTTTAGAGGCTGTTGAGGACTTTTACAGGTGTTTTTTCCACAGAGAAGCTCAAAGAAGCTTATGGCCACATGTAGAAGAGGTCATGCCCGGATAAGCCATGATCCGTTTTCAGAGTTGTATTAGTCATTTTTGGGGTTTTTATGTGTTCTTATCTCAATGGTGCAGTATTTTTTTCCATTTGAGTTGAGAAGCAGCTTGTAAAAGAACTTTTGACTAATTAATCCCAGAGAGCCAAGTCCATTATGGAGGCTCAAGGAGATGTAGCCCAGAGGGGGGTGAACTCCTTTATCATCTTGTTCTTGTTGTGAGTTTGATGGTTTGTTTGCTGCAAGTTGTGTTGTTGTATATTTATTTGAAGTACATATTTAACCATTTACAAGAACATTTCCTCATACATAAGCATTTAAAGGAAGAAGCATGAACTTAACACATAAGTTTACATTGCATATTTATACACATGAAGCAAGGTCCTGTAAAGTTTATTTTAATGAAGTAGGGGTGCTTGCATAGCATAACAAGTCAGCCTTCTATTTTCAGATTAGGTGGTATCAGAGCATAAGTTTGTTTCACTCATGTGTTTTCCATTGATAGCTTGAAGATTTAGCTATTGGTTTTTGTGCAAAGTTTTTGTGTTGAAGTTTGAAGTTTGCAAGGATGGCAGAAGCTTCAAGTATTGATAGTTCTCATACATTTTCATTATCTATAGAAGAGTTGATAACTATGAGAGATTTGATGGAAAAGATGTATGATAATAACATTGCCCTTGAAAAGCAGTTGATGGCTATGAAGCAGGAGAAAGACCAGCTTTTGCAAAGGTTGCATGAGATGGAGATTCAACTCCATGAGGCAAAGGAAACCCTTACCAAGTACATGCATGAACATAAGGTATGCAGTGTTAGTTTATCTTCTAATTCCTCTAAATATGAATGTTTTGGTGATTTTGAGAGTCACACAAGGGGAATAGGGTCCAAGTTGTTGTTAAAAATGGGCTATGAAGGTAAAGGTTTAGGTAAGTATGCACAAGGCATTGTTGAGCCTATTGTTGTTGAAGAAAGACCTAGGTATTGTGGTCTTGGTTATGAACGGAAAGATGGATCAAATTCCAAAGTCGAGGAGACAAGGGAAAATGTCCCAAGCATAAACTTTGTTTCAAGTTAACCTCCTCAGGAAGGCTTTAAAGGTGAAGGTTCGAGAACTTTTGTGGAAAGTTCAGCATGCAAGGCTTGTGTTCAGGATGAATGCAAATATGAGAGTTGTGACAGTGATGAGGACAAGAACACTGTTGATGGTCTTCAAAGGAGAGCCTGTAACTCTTCAGATTCACCTCCTCACAGAGGTGATAAAGGTGAATGCTCCAGGTATAATTCCACTTATCATTCAGTTGCTTTTGATTATGTTAAGCATAATAAATTTGTATGTAAAACTAGAAGAAAGAATCCTTGCACATATTGTGGTTTGTATAACCATCATGTTTCAAAGTGTTGGAAAAGATTAACCGCTTTCAGGAAATTGTCCAAGCAAAGACAGCGTGAAAGGAGGATGCAAAAGGTTTGCACTCATTGTCAGAAGCGGGGTCATCTTGTTGACCAATGTTGGACGTTGCATCCAACTATTTGTCCACATCTTCAGAAGCAGTTGGATAAGAAGATTGGCGAGAATGGAAGTGGAGATTCCATCATTGATGTGAGTCAGGATGATTCACAAGAAGACGATGTTCAGTCAAAAAAGTCACCGTTCAGTTGGTTTGGTAAGAAATGGTTGGATTTCTTAAGCAAGTAACGCTTGCATTTTTCTGATTGTAAATGCATTTTCCGCGTTATGTCTGCATTTATGGGAAGTTCGATATGATGTTTCGAATAAGTCTCGACTGGTGTTGGTGATTTTCTGACGACTATGTTGTGTCGATCGTGTTGTTCGACTTGTGTTTAGTCGATGGTGTTTATTGACTTGAAAGTTGATTTTGAAAACGCCATGTGCTTTGATAAAGTACGAGATGCGACAGTTTGTTTGAAGAACAAAAGATTTTGTTGGCATCATTTTCAATCTTGTATGATTTGTTTTCAAGATTGATGGTTTTCTTGGCTTGTGACAAGATGTCACAGGAAGTTTTTGCAGCCATTGGAGAGATGATTTTGTTGATGCCAAAGAGTTCGAAAGAGGGACTTGATTCTCAGTGGGAAGGTTGGCAGTCTTCCAAGCACAGAGAGAGCAGTGGGTCAGCAGCAGCCAGAGAGCAGTGGGTCAGCAGCAGCCAGAGAGCAGTGGTTGAAGGACATAGCCAGTTGCAGTGCACCACATGTCAGAGTATTCAGGTGATTGTCGAAAATATTTTGATATGACTTGAAAGCAGATAGATAAGATTTTGTGGGTCCAAAAGCCTTTCAGTGGGAAGGTGTGATCAAAATCTGGACCAGGGGGCAAAAATTTGCTCAATTTTAAAAGTGCTTGGAATGCGACGAAAATGGTGTCATTGCGTCCGTCTCGTCTTCCTGATTCCGGTGGTATATTTACTTTCTCAAACGGAGTCCGTATGGAGAAGTTATTGCGATCTGTTCGCCAAGGCAAACAGGAAAAATTTGATGCTGACTGGGCAGTCCGTACATGCTGACTGGACAGAGGTCGTACAGCTGATGTGGCGACCGTACATTCGATGTGGCAGTCGACATGGCAGGTGATGTGGTAATCATTGATTGGTTGTCAGTGGGCGAGTAATATGGTGACACGTGGCATACTTTAGGCGAATGGAAAGGTGCCACGTGGCCCAATGAAGGGCTGCCATGTGGCACCCCTTTATTGGCAATTGATTTGTATATTAAAAAAACTTATGGAGGCCACGAGGTTTGACCCCCGGACCTCCCCACTATGCTACGCCTTCACAAATTTCTGCTAGCCAACTTTCCCACCTTGTTCCTTGTTTCATATATCCACGCGCCTTTATTTAAAGTTGATTGTTGTATTTAGTGAAAAGGGGGGCGGGCCGGGGCATAGCCCCGACCCATGGTTCCATTTTATTACATATAACCACATATATTATTGTGTGCGTGCGGGGTTTAAATTACACCGTGGACATTTGTATAGTCATACGACCATGTATATACATGTATTGCGCGCTGGTTGTGGTTTGGGTTCCAAACGGTTACATTACATGTAAATCATGTGACCACCGGTTAGTATTTGTTGTATGCGCATAGTTTGGAGTATTAACCATGTATTTAAATGTGCATGGTTCTAATACATATTCCCTTTGTAATAATGCGCGCGGTTTCAAACGGTTGGCACGGTTTTTATAACCGTTAGCCTTTTTGCCAAAAGCCCGAGGTCTTATGGACCATATGCCCAAGTGCTAGGCGGTTGGGGGATGGAGGCACCCTAACCATCCTACAGTTTGCACGATTATTCGGAACTGCTCGGTGTTGGGTTTAAACGCGCGTTTTGGAGCGTGTTCCAGGTACATGCACACAGAGGTGCGTTTTGTAGAGCCAGTTCCAGCAAAGTTGAAGGAGGAAGATGGAGGAGGCCTAACTTCTTCATCGTTTGGCCATTGGAGGTGCTGTAAAAGCCCAGCCAGGGGTTTTTGGATGTGATGGATCCATTGGTGCCATTTTCACAGCCATTTGAAGACTTCTTCAGCAATTTTTTCACCATTGAAGTTTCAAGAAGCTCCAGGGAACTTCAAGCCCTCTTTGATGGAGGACATGGTTTGGTGAGCCTATATTTGTTTTCTGTGATTGAATAATCATTTTTGGCTAATAGATATGCTCTGGACACATTGAGACAGGTTTCAGAGGCTGTTGAGGACTTTTACAGGTGTTTTTTCCATAGAGAAGCTCAGAGAAGCTTATGGCCACATGTAGAAGAGGTCATGCCCGGATAAGCCATGATCCGTTTTCAGAGTTGTATTAGTCATTTTTGGGGTTTTTATGTGTTCTGATCTCCATGGTGCAGTCTGTTTTTCCATTTGAGTTGAGCAGTAGCTTGTAAAAGAAATTTTGACTAATTAATCCCAGAGAGCCAAGTCCATTATGGAGGCTCAAGGAGATGTAGCCCGGAGGGGGGTGAACTCCTTTATCATCTTGTTCTTGTTGTGAGTTTGATGGTTTGTTTGCTGCAAGTTGTGTTGCTGTATATTTATTTGAAGTACATATTTAACCATTTACAAGAACATTTCCTCATACATAAGCATTTAAAGGAAGAAGCATGAACTTAACACATGAGTTTACATTGCATATTTATACACATGAAGCAAGGTCCTGTAAAGTTTATTTTAATGAAGTAGGGGTGCTTGCATAGCATAACAAGTCATCCTTCTATTTTCAGATCAAGGGTTGATCTTCGCACCCAGCTGAAGATCTTACAATACCGACTCAATATCGTTCTAAACAAAAATAATAGCGGTGACTAACAATCAATTATCAAGCAACCCCACTCGACTCTCCTAGACCTTTATTTATACATAACATGATCACAATATAGGTATAAAAACCCTAGATCCAAAACCCTAGGTGCCAAAAACCCTAGGTCCACTTGACCCATGCTTTAAGTGATTTGCCAACCTGTCTTTCCTTCTTTTCCATGAGGTGCTCCAAATCACTCATTGATGTCTTATTCTGCTTTCTAAGTTTTCCATGATCCACTTTCCTTACTTCTTTATCTTCCTCAATATTCTCTTCCAACGGCTAGATTTTCATTTATTTTCTCCTTCTTTTCTGCTTCTTTTCCCACTTCGACCCTTCCTTGGTTTATGTGCCTTCCGCGTAGTTTGTGCTTCACCTTTCTTCCATAATATTCTCTTCCTTACATAACCAAGGGTCAACAGGCCCCCGACACTCACATGTGACTCATCCCGAGTCACTGCAAGATTGAACCTTATGTTCTACTTTGACTACAGACTGCATGAAGAAGCCTGTGCTTTCTTCTCAGTCCCTCCCTTTCTTATGCAGACTGTATTTTTGGTGTTTGGTACCTAGTTTCAATTGCACCTGGTACCTAGACCCTTCTTCCTTATGCTTTTATTGAGAGCTGCGAGGTAGTTGGTTGTCATAATAGAATTTCAATTGTCTCCCATTTACCAAACCTTCTTTCCATTCTCCATTAAGGGTCTTCAATTGTGCAGCTCCTCCTTCTATAACATAGGCAACCTCAAATGGCCCTAGACAATGTGTCCTAAACTTCCCTGGATGCTTCATGAACTTGTTGTCATATAACAATACCAAATATCCTTGCTTGAATGCCTTCCTCTTGATATGTCTGTCATGATAAGCCTTTTCTCTTTCTTTTTGTAACTGTTGAT
Source organism: Picea engelmannii (assembly GCA_009831015.1). Taxonomy (NCBI): domain Eukaryota; kingdom Viridiplantae; phylum Streptophyta; class Pinopsida; order Pinales; family Pinaceae; genus Picea; species Picea engelmannii. The sequence continues at coordinate 19,389 of ML824735.1, read as the reverse complement.
GAAATCCTACAATGAACCTATCTTCTTCTAGTTCCAACAACTGCACAAGCCTGTCTTGAACCATGCCAGTTTCATCCATACCTATAAAAGCTGCAATTCTTAAGATAGGAACCAAATATTCCATAGGTACCACTGCTTCCAAGCCATATACCAACTTAAATGGGGTCTGCATTTTTAACTTCTTGTAATTAGTTCGATAAGCCCAGAATACTGTTGGAATTCTTAAATCCAAATCATCTATGTTAACACTGCAAATCTTGGTCAGCGCGGTATCCAAGATATTATTGAAAGCTTCAACTATACCATTCGCCTATGGGTGGTATGGAGTGCTCCTCTGATGATGAACTTCAAATTCCTGAGTTAAGGCTTCAATAGTTTTGTTGATGAAGTGTGTTCCTTTATCATTCTTGAGGATCTTCGGGCATCCAAATCTAGTTATAATATCCTCGAAGATGAACTGCGCAGTTGTAGCTGCACTACAATCCTTAACTTCTCTTTCTTCTTCCCATCTGGTCAAATACTATGTCGCAGTGATAATGTATCGAGCTCTTGTGTGCCTTCCTGGTGGGTTAATAGGTCCCACAAAGTCAATGGACCATTTCTCAAATACTTGTAGTGTTAATTGTGGTTCCAAAGGCATCTCATCCATTCGAGAAGGCTTTCCTACTCTTTGACACACATCGTAGGCTCTATAGTATTCCTTAGCATCCTTATGTAAAGTAGGCCACCAGAGGCCATCTCTGAGAATCTTCTGTGTTGTTTCTTTCCCTTCATAATGTCCTCATGCGATGCCTTCATGCGCTTCTACAAGAATGAATGGTCTTTTTTCCTCCATAACACATCTCCTCAAGATCGCATCAGGTCCCATCTTGTACAATTGTCTAGCTACGAGTTGAAAGTTGGATGCGCGAACTACCACCTGTTTCTTCTGGATGACTGTGTACTCGCGAGGTGCCATTCCTGTGGACAAGAACTGAACTATATCAATGAAGTGATCATCGAATTTCTTGATGGCTAGTAAATGTGGATCTGGTAGTGTGTCCTCTAAGTTGGTAGGTTCCTCTCCATGTTCCAACCTAGATAAGTGATCAGGTCCTTTATTCATTCTTCCTGGCTTGACCACAATTTCAAAATCATACTCCTAGAATAATAGTATCCATCTGCATATTCTTCCCCCCAACACTTTCTTGTTGACTAAGTATTTCAATGTAGAGTGATTAGTGAACATCTTAAAATGTCCTCCCAAAAAATAGTGTCTAAATTTTTGCAGTTCATATACCATAGCCAAGCCTTCTCTTTCAGTCATAGTATAGTTCCTTTCAGTTGTAGAAAGCTTCCTTATAGTAAAGGCTATAGGGTGGTCAGTATCTCCTGCACCCGACTATGCTAAAAATGCTCCTAATGCAATGGATGAAGCATCGACATGAACATTGAACTCCTTACTCCAATCTGGAAAAACCGAGATGGGTGCAGTGACCATTTTCTGTTTTAGTGTGTCGAAGCTTTGCTAGAATTATTCTGTCCATTGGTACTTTCTATCTTTCTTTAATATCTTCTCCATATGTGTTTTTATATGTGCATAACCCTTAATAAACTTCCTATAGTATCCTGTGTTCCCCAATGCAGTGCGCAGTTGTCTAACTAAAGTGGGAGGAGGTAGATCAACAATGATGGAAATCTTGGAAGGATCCACCAACAATCCATGTTTACACACAATATTCCCTAGAAACAATCCAAAGGGTGAAAATAAAATACACTTTTTCAGATTCATGGAAATCTGACATTGCCTACACTTATCTAACATCAATCTCAAACATTCAATGTGGTCTTTCATTAGGCTAAAAATAGTCCAATTATCAAAATATGCTTCCAAGAACTTGTGTAGAAATTCCTTAAATGCTTTGACCACCACCCTGGAAAAGATGGTTGGTACATTCTTCAAGCCAAAGGGCATCACTGTGTACTGAAAAGAACCCCATTCTGTTGCAAATGTGGTCTTATGTCGATCTTCCTTAGCAATCCTGATCTGATGATACCCTGAAAATCCATCTGTGAATGAGTAGACTTGTTGTCCTCCTACATTATCTAGAAMTTCATCAGTAAAGGGTGTAGGGAATGGTTCATGTAGACATGCATCATTCAAATTTCTTAGATCTACACAAATTATGATTTCGTCTGTCTTCTTATCTTGGACCACCATAGGGATAATCCATTCARATTMTTCAACAGGTTCTATGATTCCTACTTCCAACATTCTATCCAATTCAATCCTAACTTTTTTCTTATATCTTGGATTCAATCTGTAAGATCTCTGCTTGATAGGTCTTGCATCTGGTCTCAAGGGGATCTTCATTTCTCGCATGGTCCCTTTAATTCCCTTCATGTTTTTGAACTTGGTTGGAAACAAGTCCTGATATTCATGCAATAGTTCTCTGATCTTCCTGATAGTAGCATCATCCCAATAGTCTCCCACATTTTATAATTTAGGTGTTTTCTCTGTTTCAATATTAACTTTCTTAATTTTAATGGGTTGTCCAATAAAAGGTAGTTCAATCCCTAGTCCTTTTATGTCTATGTGACCTTCAATTTATGCAATGTTTACATCTCTAGGGTCATCATCCTCATCAACATTAATATTGTAGCAATCTTGTAACTGTTGAAGAGGTGCAGTCCATTCATCTCCTTATTGGGTAAAAGGGAGGTTAGGTGCCTCCTCAAAGACCTTTTGTCTCATAGTTTGTAAATATTGATCTATTGTAGGGTACTGACTCTCAAATAAAAATGTAGCTATAAGTTCTGAGTCATTCCACACCAGTCTGTAGTGACAGGGCACAGTTTTGCTTGAAGATACCATTTGATGGGCGTAGTATCCAAGCTATTAATGAACTTATGCACCCACTGTTATTTAGGAGTGTTTCTCCAAGCCTCCTCACAACTTCGCATGTGGTCCTTAGGAAAACTCTGGCCTGTGTAATGAACTTCACATCTTTCTTCTTGGTCCGAAAAGGGCATTGTCAATAAGGTGTGACACTGTTTCCACTCTGTGATGTTCCTCTTATGTGCTCCCCACCATCTAGCTGGTGTGGCTTTCAATGCCTCATCCAGTGCCAACATCCTCTGTTGTACTAGTACCATTTTCTCAAATTCAGCTAGAAATGTCTCTAAATGATTTAAACCATCAAATGTTGGAAGATTAATTACTTTGGTGCCAATCCAATGAACTTCTCTGGTCAATCTAGCACATCGTCGTGTGGAGACTTCATACATCCTGTTCTGCCAATTTTCTAATGCCTCTTTTGAATATGATGAACATGCACTTTCACTTCCCGAGCTGAGATTTCCGTCTGCTGTAGGATTAATGTAATCATGTTGTCTTGTTGTCATCTTGTAGATGTTCTCTAGCTCATATGCACGGTCTTCTTCCCTGATAGGTTCTGTGTATCTGCGGCCTTCATTCGGGTCCAGAGGTGCAATGAATTTAAGGCCATTACCCTCAAATGTCATTCTTCTCTTCTTTAGGTCAACAACGGTCAAATTGTTGAAATCCCAATAAATTCCTAACAGCGCAGGATAAGGACAACTATCATCAACAATATCGATTACTTCGAAGTCTTCAAATGTCCTTACCCCATCAACATCTACGGTGACATGTTCTAGCCTTCTGAAGGGGCTCACCGCTTGCTGATTAGACATTCTAAGCCTCATAGGAGAATAAATTAGTCTAGTTTTTCCCATCAGTGCCCAAGTCTGCTTCGCCATAACATTGACTCCTAATCCTAAGTCGAGGACCACATAGTCCACATCATAGTCTCCAATCTGAGCACTAAGATGTAATTCCTTGTTTGTCCTTCTCTTTCTAGATTCTTGATGTACTTCTTTATTCAGTAGAGGACCTACCATCCCTATCTCATATTGTCTTATCAAGTATTGTAGCTCTTGTACAACTCTTTCATCCTTAATCAAATTAATGCAAGTACATAAGAATTCCATAAGCTTGCTTACCTCTTTTCCTTTCCTGGGTGAGGCAGACTGACCGAATGCTAGAGGCATTCCACATTCCCTTACTTCTGGTTGTGCCTTATATGAAGACACTTTCTCTCCTGCAAATTATTTCCTTGCTTCCTCAAAAGTGTGCCTCTCTCTCCTTGGGTCAAACAATTGTTCCTTCTCTGCAGCTCTTCTGATCCCTGATCCTTCTGCAGTCTTTCCTGGAGTCACTTTGTCCTCTCCTGTAACAACATCTCCTCTAGTAATAACAACAACTATGGGGTCTTCACCATGAGGTTCTGCTGATATTAACTGTACTTGTTGGTTTCCTCCTCGTCTCTCCCGGAGTTTGGCTAACACAACTGGAAAATATTCAATGAGATGGTCAAATGAGTTACAATAGTTACAAGTGGAACAAGGGTTCTGAAAATCCCTTGCTAAGTGTCCTTGCTATGCATAGTTATAGAAAATAATCTGAACTCTACCTCGACCCATACCTCCACCTCATCCCCTTCCTCTGAATCCACCATGAGGGTTGAAGTTTCCTCTTCCTAGGTATATGAACTGTGCATTGTTTCCTTCTTGCTGCACTTCTCCTTGAATTCTATATGTATCCCTTGATATTTTATGCATGAGGTCATAAGCCCTACAATCCTTCTCATCATGTCCCACAGACTTGCAGAATGTGCAGTAAATATTGGTAGGTGTCTGGACATATTTTTGCATATAATAAAATTCACCAGGGCGATGTCTAGTTCTACATAGCTTGCACCAGGGTATAGTAGCCTGCTTCAAAGGACTAGGTTCTCCATAGGCCAAGTATTCATGAAATAGGGGACAATGCTCCTTGTCATGGCCCTCTAATTTACATCTGATGCATAAGATATCTTATCTTTTCTCCTTTACTTTATATTTCTTCATATCTTCGACCTGTAAAGATAAAATGGTTAATTGATTCAAGATCTGACTCATACTGGGGCTAGATTATCCTACATGGGTTGCTTCTAGTTTCATGGGGATCTCTAATGCTTCAGCCTACTAAGCGACTTTTTGTTGCATCAGAGGAACTCTAATATGTGGCAAGAGAGAAGCGATGAACCATTCTTTATTATTTTCATCCGGAATCTGAAAACTTAAACGACCTGTCAGAGTCTTAAATCCCTGATCAAACTCCCAAATAGGTTCAGTTACCTTATGCTTGATCTCTTTTAGCTCTGTAATGCATTGTGACTCCGACTTAGGTTTCTTGAATTCTGCACTCAATGAAGTCTTGATAGCATTCAACGGTTTAGGTTGTTCAGGTCCTGCAACAAACTTCATATACCAGTTCAGAGTGCGATCCCTCAAGGTAGTACTAAATTGACTTCTCTTCACATATTCATCAGTGACTTGCTTGATGCTCCATACAGCTTTGCATAAGAACCAATGCCGATCAAGATCTTCAGATCCATCGACTCTGAAAATGGGTAACCTCATCTCATCTACCATAGATCTTCCTTAGTTTCTTGACTGAGTATGTACTAAACTACTGGTAATAGTATTCTAACTTCTCTCACTACTCTGATTACTCTAGTTACTTAACGCTGCTAAAAAAATAGGAGGAGTAATAGTACTTACTTTGACAGTAGGCGTAGTTCCTGAAGTTTTTGGCTCTCCTTGGAGAAGTTCTTCAGT
>ML824734.1:33118-66881 GCA_009831015.1 Picea engelmannii | reverse complement strand
CTCATTTGTTTACTTGTCATATGCTAGAATAATGTTTAATTTATGTTTATGAATATTTTCTCTTTTTGCAAATTGAATTGTCAAATAGAACTAGTTTAGCTTCCTTCATGCAATTTCTTTCTTATATCTAGGTTGCAATTTCAATTTGTAGTTAATTATTGAATTTAGTATAGTATGAGTTTGCTTACATAATATAGAGTGCAATTGAATTTCCTAGCATAATCTCTTTATAACTGTTGATGATTAATGCATGAGTAATAATCACATGGATATGCAAGGTAATTGATGTTGTTTTCATAATGGCTAAGTTCTCATTGAATTGCCTAATTCACACTTTTCACCTTTCTATTGAAGTTAATATCGAGTTTATCCCTCTTGAATTATCTTTCATTGTTAAGTGTCATCGTGATATTATAAGAGACCGGAGACATTCACACAACCATCAACACTATATTTGAGTTTTCATAGACTAGAAGATAGTTTTCTTGCTTTCATATCTTAGGAGATAGTTTCCTTGCTTTTGTAGGATAGATAAGCTTTTGATTTGGTAGGTTAAAGGATAGTTTGCTTATCATAGGTTAAAGATTAGTTGTTAATTTCTTTTATTATCATAATGCTTTCAATTTAGTAGATTTCCTTTTGTAAATTAGAAATAGTTGTGAAATTTAAATTAAGAATAGAGTTCACTTGTCTCTTAGCTTAGTTAGTTTCTTATTGAGTAGTTTTAATTAGTTTACTTGCTGTATAAGTTATCCTAGGTTAGTTAGTTGTTTACTTGCTTTAATAGGTTAGTTGCTTACTTGTCTATTCTTGCTTTGATAGTCTGGTTGCTTGTTTATTTACTTTCTTTCACATGATAGTTGCTTATTGAATTTAAATATGTTAATTACAAGTGGTTTGTTGTTGCTATTTGCTTATTAGATGAATAATTTGAGTTTGCTTATTGTTATGAATGAACTAGTTTTCTTTAAGTAGGGTTTCCATTTGCTTTCTTAGAACTATCCATCGATCATTTGTTCAAAGGTTACTTAGGGTAAATAGTTTGAATTTCTTAGTAGGGTTTTGATCATTAGTAGTCTTTGCTTGAATAGATTAGCCCTTAGATAGCCACTTCCTTAGTTAGACTATACTACCAATCCTTCTACCTTGGCATATATTTTGCTACAACTCTAAGTTTACTTACCCCGGGTTGACAATTTAATTGAGGGATTGTTAGTGTGTTTTTAGTGCATATAGAACACCCATCAGAGTGGTTGGTTATGCCATTCGGTTTATGCAACGCACCGACAACATTTATGATCCTAATGAATGTTGTTTTATGCCCTTATCTAGATTCATTTGTTATTGTCTATTTGGATGATATACTGGTCCATAGTGTTACTTGGGAGGAGAATGTCTCACATCTTATGCAGGTTTTAGAGACTTTGAAAAAACACCTATGGCTATCCAATCTCAAGAAATGCAAGGTTTTTCAACAATCTTTGGTTTATTTGGGTTATGTGATCAGTGGAGGGGAGCTCAAGATAGATCCTACAAATATGGAGGCCATCATTAAATGGCCAGTTCTTATAAATGTCACTGAGGTTAGGAGTTTTGTTGGGGAAAAACAATACTTGCGGAAGTTCATATCTTCATTTTTAGTAGTATTTGCACCACTCCATGCCATAACAACTAGTGGTAAGAGTTTCCAGTCAGGGAAGAGTCAACAAAAGGACTTTGATGAGTTGAAAATAAATATCATTCAAGCATCAATTCTCGTTCTACCAAACTTGTAGAAGCCTTTGAAGTGGAGACAAATGCAAGTGGGTATACTGTGGGAGTAGTTTTGATGCAAGGAAGAAGGTTGCTATGCTACAATTATGAAATATTTCATGGGTAAGTTCTCAACTATTGTACATCTGACAAGAAAATATATTCCCTGATTCAGGCTGTCAAGAAGAGGAATCACTATATGATGGAAAAGGATACCATTATCCACATAGATCACCAACCACTATAGTATTTGCAGGCCCAGAGTAAGCTACAACAAACTAGGAATTACAAGTGAATGGGGTTTTTACATCAATTTCATCTAGTCATCAAGTATAAGAAGGGAAACAAAAATAAGCTGGCAGGCATGCTTTCACGACCACCCACATCCAAGATTACAACTTTGGGAATTTTGATGCACATGGATCCTTTTACCCATGATGCATACATAGAGGCATACACAGAAGATGAGTACTTCAAGGAGGTGTTTTAGTAGCTCCAAGGTCAAATTCATATAGAAGAAGGTGACAACAAGGTTGATTATCATTTCCAGGATGGTCTACTCTACAATCTCTACAAGCTTTGTTTTCCTAAAAGTGAACGATTGCATCTTATCAGAGAGGATCACACCTCCAAAGTTGCAGGACACTTTGGTGTTGGGAAGATATTTTCCAACTTACAGAGGTATGTGTATTGGTCGAAAATGCAAGAGGATGTAACACGATATATTAGAGGATGTATGATTTTTTGTACTAGCAAGACCAACAACATGAAGCAAGGTATATACCATATCTTACCTATACCCACTCAACCTTGGTAATGTATTTCCATGGATTTTGTGGGAGGTTTACCAACAACCAAGAAGGGACATGACTATCTATTTGTGGTCGTTGATAGGTTCAACAAAATGTGCATTCTCATTCCTTCTAAAAATACCATCAATGGACAAGAAGAAATAAACAAATTCTTTGAATATGTCTGGGTGCACTTTGGGATACCAAGGAGCATCATGTTAGAAAGGGATACCAGAGTTATTAGTGCATTTTGGACTATCTCGTGGGAGAATATGGACACTAATTTGAATAGGTATACAACATTACATACAAAGACACATGGGGAGAAAAGAAGTAGTCAATAGGACTTTGGTGCATCTTTTGAGGGGTTACAATCAAAAGCATTTGAATATCTGTGATGAAAATACGATCTATATGCAACACTCTTATAATAGAGTAGTCCACACTTCTACTGATAAATCGGCTTTTGAAACTTGCTTTGGGTATTTTCCATCTTCACCCTTAGATGTTGTATATGGAAAACAAGGAGTGAGGGAGGACCTCAGAGGAGATCCATTAAAAGAATAAAAATTTGTTGAGAAGGTCAAGAAGATCCATTTTCAAGTACAAGAGACACTGAATAATTTACAAGAAAAGTACAAGTCTATACATGACTGACATAGAAGAGAGAAAACATTTAGAGTGGGAGATAAAGTATGGTTACAAATGAATAAGGAAAGGCTACAGGGTCTTAGTAATAATATCAGGGCTCTGCATTATGGTCCTTTTGAGGTATTGGAAAAGGTGGGATATAATTCCTACATAATCAGTCTACCCCCATACATGCGCATTTACTTAGTAGAAAATGTGGAGAACCTCAAACTCTATGAGCCTTCCATGTTGGATCAACAGGAGAAGCAAGTCCTACCTTCCACATAGGACTTATCAATAAATGCTCATGTAGAGTTAACATAGGATATAGTTTTAAAGAATAGGTCCAAAACTACAAGACAGGGGAAACATCACTTTTGGCAGATTGGGTTAAAAGGACAATTTCCAGCTAAAGCAAAGTGGTACTACAGGGAGACGGTAGAGTAAAATTTTCCTCACCTCATTCAATAAATATTTTGGGGACCAAAATCATCCCTAAATCCAAAGGTATGATCCATATTGGATCATTTTATTATTTTTCATCTATCTCGATGCTTTCAGAGTGGAAAAAATTAGAGGAATCATCTTCCAGGGTCATTTTAGTTGCAGGTCTCAGTTTGGAAAATTGGGGCCTAGAACCTTCCAGAACCATTTTGAGGCATTAAACAACGTTTTTGGGGTTTTTTTTGTTTATAACTTATGCACAACCCCTTGATTATTTTCTACACTCCAAGACCTTTCCGATGGTGCAAACCATGCGTCAATCAGAGTTCGTATTCAAAACTTATGCCTCCCACAATTTGACCTAACATGTTGACCACAATGGTACGAGAGGATTCCACGTCATCACCCATTTCTCATGCATATGGGGCTAGCCACATGAGGAGTTTCAAGAATATTCTAGAAGATTCGAAACCCTACCACAATTGAGCATTTAGGAAGTCAAAAACGTACCACTAGATGGTTATCAAGCTATGTTAAATACTAAGCCACTAGGAAGAGAAGGGGTTCCATTCTATGTTATTGTATTTTGTTCCATAACAAAGTAGAACAACTGGGAGTGGGAAATTAGAGAGCATAATAGAGGGGGTTAATTTACTGTAGCAGCCTAACAGGCCATAGGTCTCAGGTAAATCCATAGAGAGTTCCTTCTCCTTTGTGCTTGCATTATTTCCATACCAGAAAAAAGAGAGCAAAGCATCCTCACATTTTAGCTGGGTTTTCTCCCGTAAGGGTTTCCTAGAGAAAATATTTGTGTTTTCTTATGGATGGTGTGTGATTTTACTTTACTATTCTATATTTTTCATATTTGATCTATTTCATGCATAAGAAAAAAAATCAATAACTAAATATTGTGGAACCTAAAGGAATTCAATCTTCATAGTGTAGATTTAAGTTTTATTTATCAAATCTGTTGTGATGAATTGTTCCAGTGGAATATACACTGGTATGGGACTAGACTATAGTCAATAGGATGAAGGTGTTGGATAATAAGTGGTCTTGAGAAATCAACTTCTTTTTTTCTCGAGTAAAGGAAGGATACATTATTGAGTTCTCCATTGAATATAATGTTTATTTCAGCAAGGATGAAAGAAAGTTTGTTGAAGGTCCTCATAAGAGACTGTTGGAAGAAATCTTGTTGTGGATCAAGATGTTCTTAATTGAGAAAGGATTGATGTGAATTTATCTAGATAGAATTCTTGAGTAGACCCCTGGCATTGGGGGGGATGAAAATAAGGGGAAAGAGAGAGAGAGAGAGGAGATGGATCTGTTGAGAGGATCTATAAGATGTTTAGATGAGGGGAGGAGAGAATGGACCCAAAAGAGCATAGGAGAGAAAGAGAAAAAAATATACACAAGAAGAGTTGAGATAAGGTTTTATTGGATAAATATCACTAGTATGGTGTGTTACATCTCCCTAGGATCTCCCTACTGATCCTAGACAGACAATGGGGCTATAATTATATGATTTTCCTAGATATAAGTGGATTTATTTCCTTTTAACCAAGAGGGGTAGTGACCATACCTTTCAACCAATGGTTGTCCTCGCATATTTGGCTAATGCATATCCTGATATATAGCTCCATGTCCTACAATATGATTCTTTCACACAAGGAGAAGAAAAACTATTGATACACTTGCTCTTCTAGTATTAGGAAATACAAATCTATCATATCTATCTTGATCTATGCCACATGAGATCAGATCCAAACATTTACAAATCAAATGTAAATGATTTGGGGGAAAACCAGTGATCTATTGATTAAAATAATGGAAATACATCAATGGCATACCTTGGATGCAGATGCATTCCTCTTTGCTCCTTTCTCCTAGCTCCTCCTCAACTTCTCAATATGACTAGGAAATTTGACTGTGGTTGTTATGAATAGGAGAAGAACCTCTATAATTGGACAACACAAATATACAAATGATTCTTCCTCCTCTTGCTCAAGACTTGTATTCTTTATATAGATCCTTGGAAGAGTCTTGGGAGAGATTATAAATCTTTTAGAACCCAATAGAGACTCGAATGATGTGAGTTCCTAGGCTCATTGCATGAAAATAAAACTAATCCCTCAAATATCTCTTCATAACTCCACGAATCTAGAATTTAATAGGTATCATATCATGTTGTACTATAAATGATAAACGACTATCAACGTGTGATGTATCCTTTCAGTCCCATGACGACCCTAAAAAAAGTCCCAAATCCTGAGCAAGAAATGTGTTGTGACTTTCATCTTCTGTTGGATTCCCTTCTAGCCCTTTAGGGTGTAAATTAAGGCTAAAATAAATGTCCCCTAATGTGTGAGGTCAAGAAAGGAATGAATGATTGAAACACATTAAAAAACAATATTGTCCATGTGAGGCACCATGAGGAGAGAACAAAGGAGGTCCATAATACAAATATTACTTGCAATCAAACACCAAGGATGAATACATATATATAACATCCCTAGGTACACATACTCAGACTTTGAAGAGTGTCAAAGCATGGATGCCAAACAATACACTATGGATCCATGACATGAAATGAAAGACCATGGCCATAAAATAATACACGATGGATCCATGTCATCAATGAAATCATATCCATGAAACAATACAATGTGGATCTATGACACCACATATATATATATATATATATATATATATATAAGAAAGACAATGAACAGTCAGGAAAGTGCCCCCGAAGTCTTGAAAGTACTCATAGACAAGTGATATACTCCATTGCAACTTGGGAGAGGATGTTTTAAAGGGATGATATGTCCTCGAACCCAAGGTCTTCATCCCAAATCCTGATGGTACAAATCTATAGCATGAAAATAGATGAGTTGATTTCAAGCATAGTAGAAACTATCTAATTACCAATCATTGATGTACACCATTAAAAGACGTAAGGGGACACATCGATGAGGAAGATGGACCCCAAGGTACCTGTTGAGGAAAATATATGAATTGATCTTACTCAAGCATTTTAATATTTTGCTTGGATAAAGCAAAATAGACAGGAATCTCACCCTGTGTTTATAGCCAACAAAAATAACATCCTAACTCACAAGTATTAATTACCAGTGCTTAGGCTAGTCTTTTATTAATAAAAATCTTTCTAGAAATTTACTTTTTATGTAATTTTCTGAATATAACAGTCGCTAAAATAAATCTACAGACATAAGTAAAGACACCAAGATGATAATCAAGACAGATGAGACATAAAACAGTCCTTTATTTCATTCCAATTCACCAAAGAGTCATTATTTTACAAAATTTCATGCAGAAATTTAAGACCAAAGTCAAAATTAAACATCCTCAATGGAACATACAAAAGGACCTTCGATAGAAAATAAAAAACTGAACTCTAAAAGCTGGATCATCTTGCCACAGATTGATGCCCACTCGACTCTGCACAATAGTCTTTGTTAGTCATGAAAACTAATTCACAAACAAACAAGTCTGCATAGACTATCAAAGATAGATCAACACCTCTGAAAAACAAGTGTCTGGATGATGTAATTCAACCCAGAATCTTGTTGTCTACAATAAGAGCCTACTATCATAAAACGAATTAGGCTTTTGATAAATTAAGGAATGAATGAAAACTGAACTATCTCAGCATAAACTCAAAGAGAAAACCTTAGTATGCTTCTCCTTCTATATTTCTCTTGTTCCTCCCTTTCCTTTTTCCTTTAAACAAATTAGAATTGGTTGAAGTAGTTGAACCAACTCATTAGTTAAGTTAATTAAAAGACTCAACCAACTTTTAGTTAAGGGGAAGAGTAATAATCATAATAAGGGATTTTTTAAATAAATAATTAGTAGGTGGCACCCCTTGTGACTCCCTTTAGTTGTTAACAATCATAACATAAATAGTTAATTAAGAAAAACACCTCCCTGTGACTCCCATCATCACATGCACATTTTGACAATTTATCTCATTTGTATTTGACATTGTTTTCAAAAATGTATTACTCATATATCCAAAAATAAAACGTGTTGTCCAAACTCTTGAAGTCAACTGCCATCAACAATAGATAAAATAAAAAAAAATCAAAAGCCATATTTCCCACTCTGAGATGCAATCTTTCCTTGATTGTTGTTATCACCCTTCGATTTTCCTGAATTTGACTTTGGTTGCACTGAGACTTTAGGCCTAATCTCGCTAATCACGTGAGAACAATCATCCCTCAAATGCATCCGAGAAGACACATATTTGTTAGAGCCATTGGAGGGCGAGGAAGGGGCAACAATGGCTTTTCCTTTCTTAGGGGCATGGTGGGCCTCGGTTTTCAATCATTTTCTAGCATGGGAGGACTGCACTGGCAAGTGGTCAGGGGCATCTTGGACAATCTGATTGTTAGGAGGAGGAGCAGGCAAAGACAAATTGGGCCAGCCACGATGTTGGGAGACTGTCGGGTGGACAATCTCTTGCCATCCGTCATTTTTAGGGAACCTCGGGTTGCAATGAGACATGAGGGGGCACAGGAATACCGTGGCTTTCGAAACTTGGAAGGGAGGCCTTTCAAGCCTAGGTTGGACCACTCCTTGCCCAATCCAATTGAAAAATCCGGCCTAAAACAACTGGCCTAACTCTTGTGAGTCAGCGTCAAAATGTATGGAGAACCTTGGCCTTCTTGGGCCTCTGTTCCAATTACCTCTCCCTCTGTTGCATCTGCTATGGCTACCTCGACTGAAAAAGCTCATTCCTGCATGCATGATTGATTAGAAAATAGTATTTTAAATAACCATACATGAAAAACTCTTTAAAAATATGAAATAGATTTTGGCTCAACAACATATCAGACTCATGCAATCCAATCCATACAAATTGTTAAATTGTTTGTTAATGAGCAGCGGGTGAACAAAGGGTTATGGGATATGCAAGGGGATTGTATTGAGTGAAACATGATATAATGAGGGGGGAAAAGAACATGGTTACTACTCAAAGACAAAAAAAATCAATTGTAATGCAAACCAAAGAAAACATTCACTGTAATACAACCAAGACAATGTAACTTCCAACTGCTTCAATACATAATTATCCTTCACTGTAATCAATTTTAGAACAAGGAGTGAAAAATTGAATCTGGGAAGGTGATGGGGTTGTAATTAGCGAAAAGATAAATAATGGTAGGGAAAGAGAGAAATTATTGTTCATAAAATTAATTAAGTGATCCATAAACCATTATGTAAAAGGAAATACCTCAACCATATGACCAGTGAGACCCAAAACAATTACTGTGTAAAGTTCAAACAATTATGTGCATCAACTTGCTCATTGTAATCAAATATCTAACACAGTGCCATCAAACAAGACAATTTTCATTCCACAACCACCTGTAGAGGAGCTCTACTTTTCTCATCTATCCATTTAAAATTTAAGCAATTTCCAAACTAATACATAGTCAATTACTTCCACTATGTTGATCAACCATTGCCAACTATTTCAATCATCAAATGCAGACATAAAAATCATGCTCGATTCTGTCTTTCAACTCATTTAATAATTAATATGCAATGAGGTTATATTGTCACAACACCCATGCCTATCACTGTTAAAATGCATGATATTCACTTAACATTCATAGTGGACAGTCAACACAATGATCCATATTTATATTGTAAAGATCTTGGCTTGCTATTTAAACATGCAGATAACAATCACCACTTTAATTCACACTATGCTGTGAAATATACAACCATTCGACAAAACACAATTGTGTTTCTATGACTGTACAGGTCCAGTTTTTCTTTGACTCTAAATATTCAAAATGTTGGGCTATCCATCTAACACAATGAGGCAAAAACAACATGCCTGACCTCATAATACAAATAATCGAAATGCAACAAAGCCATGTTTAAAAACTCTGTGACTATCTCTGAGTGCGCAACCCAAAAAATATCCATAGCATACATAGTGGGAAGCCATACCTTAAACACCATGATGCAACATTCCCATTTGACAATTTTAAACACACAATCACAATATCAGTAACTCAACCTATCGTGTCGAGTTATCAATCCACTACAAAGAGACAACAACAATATTGCTCGAATTAATCAAACTACAACCAAACCATACTGTGTAAAAATTTGTGCCCATTCTTGATGACACAATCAAATATCCGTACATACATAGTGGATGGAAATTCCATAAGCACCTTGATTTCAATAATCATTTGGCCATTAAAAACACACAGTTACAGTAATCATTGATTCATGCTTATAGGAACACCACTCATACCAATGCATCAAGCCCGAAGCATCATTGTGCATTGATCAATTAAGAATAGTGTTGGGTTATCAATTTAATAAACACAAGGACAACGACTATGTATTTGATTTAAAAATTCATTCCAATTAACCGTGCTGAGCTTATCCACCCAATAATAACAATTGTATGAATATATTCCAAAACCAACACCACTGTCATATAATCAACTTTGGTTGAGCCAGTAATCAACTATGTCGACAATACATACCAATCTATAACAACCAATAGCAAACTCGACAGGCCACAACGGTCTTCTCTATCAACCCTCAGACTCGAGGAGTTAAGGGTTTTCCCTGTGGCCAACACTGGGAGACTAAAGTCGACTCTTCTCAATGGTGAAAACCTCTGAGACCAACAGTGCATACACAAATAAAACCACAATTTATTTTGTGGACAGGGTGACAAATCCCGCGACAACAGAGGCTATGAACGAAGGAGAAAATATCTAATTTAGCCTAGTAATGATATTTAACACACACAGGGTATAACCCTCGTGGCTCTCCAGTCAACTAACTACAACACTGAGGTGAAAACAGGGCCGAGAAGAAGCAATATAACCCTCTGCGTGACCATTAATAGTGACAACAACCCAATGCCCAAGTGAACAAAATGCAGTGACACAAAGGGCTTCCAACCATTAAACCCCATAAAAGACAAAGACTGGGTATGGTGATACGAATGCGTGAAGACAACCAACCACTCAAGACCAAACAAAACCCTCCAACTAAACCAACAGGGATGACAAAGATCCTTTATGGATTCTAACACCCAGGATGACCAATAACACTGTGACTTCAACATTATTGTAGAGAAACCATCAACACTTCATTCCAAAATCACAATTTTACACAGTTGCAATACTTAAGGGAAACAAAACCCATACATTCGAGCCAATATCCATTTCATAAACAGAGCGGACTCATGGATGACCAAAAAAAGACATACTTGTAATCCAAGCACCTTAAACACGAGTTGGCTGAGTGGTTCCTCCCTGCTTGAAAAATCGGAGCATAACCACAACAAAAAAGTTGAACAATAACCCGACTAGGGTGGTGGCCAATGGAAGGAGTAAGGGTGACGTGCATTAAATTCACATCACCTCCACCCTCAGTCAATTAATTCATTAGTACATGCCATCAAGATTCCATTAACCCAATTAATTAAACCATGTATCGAAACCATCAACCATTAAAACCAATAGCGCGACCCATATCAAATTATTCCATAACATAATCCCAATGCATATCAACTATATAACTCAATAAATCACATAGCTTTTAACTTAGTATCTAGGATAACAACAATCCATTAAAAAACGATGCATGTAGTGTAGTATATAGCATGGTTTAGTTCCTTCCCTTTGCTCTTATATTTCTTTTGCCTTTTTCCAATTTCTTGTATATGTTATTGCTAACATGTTTATTATGCAGGTCTCCTAGTAATAGATCCCAATAACAAATAGCAGTGATAACAAGCATAACATGGGCCACTGTAAAATAAAACTTGAGCCTAGAGCAGCACAAAAACACAGAACATGCCTTCTCCATCGCCAATAAACCAATATTATATCACCATGTAAGCAATGTTGAATAGTAGCACAACATCAAAAAAAGAACCAAACCTGATATCCAATCTACAAGGGGGTCCCACCTACTAGTATTATTTAGATTTTATAATAATAGGCTTTAGCAACACTTTGCGGGAAAAACTTCATTGCGATTTTAATTGTCAATAGTACCTAGTACAATATAGAGAGTGTGAATAGATGATATGATTTCAAACACTCGTAGACTCAATCGACCAGGAGTCAATGATGTAAGCCAATTGTTGATCACAAGGAGGCCTGCCACTAAGGGCCTCAAGATCCAAGGTACTATTTTGTTTCTATATCCTTTCCTAGATAATTTTTTGAAGTCGATAGGAAGAGATCCATCGAAGGAGGGCCTTAATGTGTCCCCCCATCAATCAACACAAAATATACAGCAAGAGAGGATATGAAGAGAGAGTATCTCCAATTACAAATGACCTAAGGATGATCGATTCAGAAAGTCAAAAAAACAACAAATGGATGAATTGGTCTTAAAATTCCCTTGAACATATAACATGACACAATGGTGACTTGGGATAAAGACATAATATCTGGACAAATATAATGCAACAACGCAAGAGGCATTGAAGCACTCTCCATGATGACTGGAAGAGTAACCAGCCATAGGACTATCACTGACTCATATTACTAGGATGACTTCTCGACAGGATAAAACCCAACTGCATGATGAGGACTTGAACAAGTGTCATGTTCAAGGGCGACTCGACTGATTCTTCCATTTCAAGAATAGACTAATGGTTAAAAATCCCCTCTCTTTTTTTAGTGTTTTTTTGTCTCCTTCATGGTTTAACAAGCATGAAAGAAGGATGCAAGTATGCTTGGTAGTATCTTTTTTGTGTCCTTTTACGAGTCCGAAAAAGAGATAAAAGTGTACTCGATATGTATATTTTTCGTTTATTTTTATGAGTCCAAAAAAGAGATAAAAGTATACTCATTTGGAGAGAACGAGTGGCTTAACAACATGCTCCTATGTTCCAAGCACATAGAACTGACCTAAGAAAGATGAATGAAAATGGTACTGGAAAGTGACATCCACTCTTAGCATTTGTTCTCTCAATGGGTAGTTGGATGCGCAACAAAGGCCAAATAATGCAAGAGGTGGATGGTCAAGGCTACTGCAATAATGGTAAGCAAGATCTAGGATAAAACAAGTGCAACAGTGGGAGGCATGACGCAAGAAAGAAATTCATAGGTGACCATTAAGAAACATAAAATTTTTGGGAACTCCCATGGGATATGGCAAGAATATAGATGAAGAGATAAAAATGAGGCTCAATCATCAAGTCATGGAGGGACTAAAGGAGGGATACTGAGCCTACGGGAAATCACAACATGGGCACCAAATGGAAATAGGAGTTCTAACTATGGCACCCATGAAGGGTGGGCATTATCGAATAAGTTACGACATGCATAAAGGAATGGCTAATGTCACAATCTGATGGGATTGAACCTAAGGCATGTGATGAAAAAATGAATGGTTAATAATGAAAGACGATGAATGTAGGGAAAAACATATCCCTATATGCCATTTTGGGAACATGAACCTCAAGTTCAGTGGAAGTCACCATATTTGTAAAAAAGTCCCCGTAATCTTGTCAACATGTGGAAACTAGATTCTAGGGTCAAAGTAATTAAAAAAGGAAATTAAAATAACAATAAGCTCATGGAATTAAATAAATTCCACTTACTTTAGCTCATTATGGATGATTTTATCAACCATTCAGCTTGTCGTCTGATCTAAGTAAAACTATGAACTCCATCTTAGTTTTCCCTATCATTTTAATAATAATTATTGAGGAAATGGGCAACCCAAGAGTCAGATTTGTGGGCGTTCGAGATAGTGTTGAGAAGACACGAGTGTTGAAGGCTCTTCGCACAGATCCCTATAGGTGTTACACGTCTCTCCATGTGAATCCTTCAGTTAGCTACGCAATGACCTGAAGATGTTCCCTAGCTCAACAGACTGTGGGAAGGGTGTTTCGGGGTTTCCTTTGACATGCCATTCTTTTGAACCGATTTTTCCTCTTATGGATTTATTTTTTTGTGTGGCTTGTATGTGTAGGAGATAGAAGGATGATTGAGTGAAAAGAGAGATCCCATGAGAATGATGACTTTTCTTCCCAAGGAGATGCAGTTTCCTTGACATCTCTCTCTCAGATTGTGGGTTGTTGAAATTATTCTAGTGTCCACTATTGGGGTCCCACAAGTACTTATTGCATACATTGGTTTAGTATTGGGACCCCGACCAAGAATGTTTAATTATCTAGGGGAAGGTAGTGCATCTATACATGGACAATATTTATTTCTATACTAGTTTGTCCTAGAGGGGACTGCCATGGTGAGTGGATTATACACCAGGCCGCGATGATCGCTCCATGATGGAATAATTGAGGAATATTGTCGGTATGGGTCACACTTGTTGACCGACGAGATCCTGACCTGGAATATTATGGAGTTGCATCTCAATACCATACTATTTATCATCACCCGTACATCAGGGTTGATATCCCCACATTTAGCAATGAAGACCAACATGTAGGTGCCACTGATGTTCTTGGAGTTGACTATCTTTAATTGGTGTGAGGGAGTCCTTGTCAACATGAAGACACAATTTTCTCGATGCAAGAAGGGAAATTAGAAACATTTCGGGTATGGCTCCCTCCTGGTGATGATTTTTATGGACTAGGTACCTCAGGTGAGGCTCTAGATAGCGATGGGTAAGACAGTGCCCCAGGACCCATGGATTTCATTATGGGCCAAGTACATGGGGTGATTACTAGGGGCACATCATCCAGATCACTATAGGACTGGTTTCACTATTTGATGGAATCACCAAATCATCAGTATATAGGATTTCCCTTATGTTGGGACCGACTTCAGGCATGATTTGGAGCTTTCTCCCCCATAGGAGAGGCATGTGGCCCCATAGGTAAGTTTATTTTTATATTTTTACATGTTTCCATTTTTTTTTGTATTTTCAGAATATATGGGTTTTCTTTGGTGGGTGAAATGTAATAGACACAATTTAATTTTGTAACATATGTAGAACTAATGTGTCCTTAGGGATGGGGGAAAGGTTTCCTCCAGAGTAGAGATGAGGAGTCATCATAGGGGGAGGGAGGAGGAAGTAGTGAAGAGTTTCATCATGTCAAACACAACTTGGAGGGGATGACCATGGGAGTCCCCCCCATGGGAGAGGATGAGATGCACTCGCACCTGCAACGACATGTGGAAGGTGTTTCCCTCCTTTTTTGATGAATTTTATAGAAGGTGACTTAGGTATTGTTATGATACCATGGAATTCAACATCGAGATGACTAGACAATGACACCCCTATTTTGTACTAGATGTGAATATTATTTGGTCGACATTTGTTTTTATCAAGAGGCCAACGCATCCCCAATTTTGTATATGCACCTCATTTTTGAATGATGTAACAAAGTTTTTGGTATATATATACATATTTTTTTCAATTGCTACTTATGGATGTCTAATGATGTAACTAATAACCCATGTTTATGTATATGCATGCTAAAACTTAATTTAATGAGACAATTTCTAATCTAACACATAATTAGGCAACGAATCAACCAACATATTAAACCTTCTTAAAACGTGACAATAATCAGTGTACTCAAAGTGGTGTTAAAGAAGCATAACCCTTAAATACTTACACAATAGGATGGGATGTTTGATGCTATATGTTCCATTCAACTGTGAGATGAAAAGTTGGTAGTCCAACCTGAAAATTAAATGATGTATGCCAAGGAAAAGAGCCTCGGAAAATAGTTCAATGATAGCACTATATTCTGCATTTTTATTGGTTGAATGACCAAGGTAAACACCTCCTAAACTCACGAGCTCATCAATGGGAAAAAATATCACCCAAGCGGTGGAAACGATGTTCTGGGTACTACAACTGGCACCATCAACATATACCACGTAGATTGAGTTGGATGATGACATTTGCAAATCAAGCATAAATCATGATAAGCAATAAACCGATCTAGTCAATACACATGAAAATCAAAGAACACCAATCCAAAACCAAAACAAACCTATGTATAAAGAATCATGTGGCCAAAGGGCCTATGCATAATACTTTTTAAGGTAGAGCCCATTACAGGGCTCCGAAAGATGATTTTCATCATAATCAATGAGCTCGTAGGCCCCTCTTTTCAAGACACATTTTACAATATAGGGACCATGCCAAAGGGATTAAAATTTACTTGCACCTAACATGTCATGGTTCTGATCATAAACCAATACCAAGTCATCCTTTGAAAATACATGAGGATGGACGGATTTATCATACTAGGATTTAATGCTTCTCTTGTGAGATTCTTTGGCCAAGGTTCCATTGCGATGTTGTTCATCAATATGGGCCAATTACAAGAGATGCTCCTCCTCAACAGAGGTGCTAGGAAATAGTTCTATGATGAGTTTTAATGACGATATTTCTTATTCAATCTATAGTACCACCTCCAGACCATATACAAGTTGGAATGGTGTAAATCCGGTGGCAGTTTTGGTTGAGGTATGGTAAGCCCATAATGCCAAAAATAGAATAAGATGTTGTTTAGTCTTGTGCTTCCCCAAAATCCTTTGGATCATGGTCTTCATGAAACAATTGATGGATTCTACTCGGCTATTGTCTTGAGGATAATAGGGCATTGAGTTCTCATGGAGAAAACCCAACATGACAGCTAATTGTTTCATCATCTTGTTTCGAAAATGGGACCTGTGGTTTGTCACTATGGTCTTAGGAAAATTTAACCTAGAAATAATGAGATTGAACATGAAGAGAGAAATGGTGGTTCCATCATTGGAAAAGGTAGGAAAGGCCTAGACCCATTTAGTGAAGTAGTCAACAACCACGATAATGTATCCATGACCATTAGCTAAGGTAGGATTAGATGTCATGAAATCAATCCCCCATTTGGTAAAGGGACCGATGGTCACCACGAGATGGAGTGGAGCAGGGTGAGCACATATCTCACAGGTGAAGATTTGAAAAGAATGGAAATTCTAGACCTCGTTAATACAATCCTTGAAATTTGTGGGCTAGAAGTAACCAACATGTAATATCTCGTGGGCAGTGGCCTGCCCAAAGAGATGACTGCCACATGCCCTAGCATGGAAATAATTCAAAACTTTTTCAACTTCTTCATGAATAAGGAAATGACGTAGAATCAAATTAACCCCCCAATGATACAGGGTATCATCCACTATGATGTATTGTCTAGCCCGATTCCTTATGCGACGCCATTCATCATGGGAAAGATAAGGATGCAAACCTTGATTATAGAGGTAGACCAATATGTCTCAATACTAGGGATTGAATGAGTCAATGAGGAATAAAAAATCATAAGGGAATAAGTCACTAACCAAGGGTTTCTCATCCTCCCGGGGAAGCTCAGACATCAACTCTGTGAATGACAAAGATTTTTTAGACTTGGAGGAAACAAACTCTAGGTCAAACTCTTAGAGGATCACAATCCACTTCGAGTACTTGCACCCAATGATTTGATGGTTGAGAATGTGCTGCATTGGGTTGGCATAAAAAACAACAATGGTATTTGGCATGAGGAGTATATAATGTCACAGACATTAGACAACAAACACTTCTTCCGGGGCCAACTTTTGAACATGAGAGTATCAAATATCGAGACCAGCAAGTCCCTTTCTAATATAGTAAATGATATTCTCTTGTTGTGCATCATCTTCTTAGATGAGAACCATTCCAATGGTGGATTTAGAGGCTGCAAGATAGAGTAGGAAATCTCGTCCATAGTCAAGAGGGATAAATAAAGGATTTGACATCAAGGCCTTCTTCAAGGCATCAAATGACCTTTGAGCTTGGTCATCCCACATGAAAGGTACACCCTTCTTCAATAAGCACATAAAACATTCGGTCACCTTAGCGTAATTGGATATGAATCTATGCAAAAAGTTTTCCTTCCCTTGCAAACTTTGAAGTTGGATGATGGTACGAGGATGAGGCAAACTGAAAATAGCCTCAAACTTCAAGGGATCAACCACGATAATGTACTTGGACATGATGAATCTTAGCAGTATCCCATACGCCACACACAAAAAATCATTTATGTGGATTCAAACATATATTATAGTAACGACAACAGATGAAAATGGCCCACAAGTGAACTGGATGGTCCTCGTGGAACTTGAGCTTCCAAATAATCCACGTATGCATCTACAATCTGTTTGATATCATGAAACGCATACAACATGACCTGCTGGAAAGTGGCTCCAACATTTTTAATACCAAATGGCAGTTTACGATAAGAAAAAGTACCAAATAAAGGAAGTCTTATGTTAATCTTTCAGTTTGATTTATATTTGATTATAAATAGAGAAACCATCCATAATTGAGAATATTTCACTCCCAACACATTCATCTATAATATGATCAATGAATGGGGTTGGATAATTATCCTTTGGACAATATTTTTTCAAATCCCTATAATCAACACAAAACCTAATAGTGCCATGTTTCTTCATGATTGGAATGAGATTGGAAACCCATTTGGTCAAGGGAACCGTATAGATAAACTGTGCAAAAACAAGTTTTTCAACCTCCGCCTTGATGGCAGTAGCTTTCTGCCATACTGGCTTGGCTCCCTCATACATTTTAATTTCACGTTTTCCAATATGCAGGTCAATGCTATGCATTGCTTCATATGACCAAGAAAAAATGTTGTGGAATTATTTGAGTAGGGATGTGTATAGTTCAATTTCTTGGGGCGAACAACCATCCCCTATCTGGATGTGTTCCACAACACCTGGCTTCTAGTAAATTTCAATGGGTATGGTTTTGGAAATTTTGGCCAAGTTCCCTTATGAAAATACATCATTAATCATAATGAGAGATTGGGACCATTGAACATGACTAGTGGCAACAAGAATTTTAATTTCATCCTTGAACCATTCCAAATTAGGAATAAAATACATGCAATGATGAAAATCCTCCCATGGCATATTTGGTAAATCCATGATCTCCATGATAGATTCATTAGATGGAATTTCAATATATAGGAAGTCGTTCGAATCTAGTAGAGGAGTGATGACCCAGGAAGGCCTTGGGTACTGATCAAATTCCATATCCTGATAAGAATCCAAATCATAGTCAGTTGATGTTGATTGGATTTCCTGGTAGGAAATCTATACCATAGTAAGAGGCATGGATGCTCCAAATGAATCAACATCCTCGGGACGAGGTACCACCCAAGTATCAAAAGACCCAAGGGATCCACTGGTAAATGATAAAATTATGTTGATAGGAGCAATAGTTGCAATAGGATATGATGGGGTAATGGGAACAATACCCATGAGTGAAGGATATTTGACCATCCTCGTAACAAATATGCATATAAGACCGTTGAGTATCACTGAAAAAGGGTACATTTTCCCTGCATTGGATCCAATGTATAGGGTGCATAATGAAAGTTGATTGATCATCACTATTTTCCCTTGATGAGGGAAGCATAAGACCCTTCAGACCAATGATATAACTCCAGTCATCTCGTCGAACCAAGTATGCTTGAGTACCAAATTGTACTCAAGAGGTGCATCAACGACCTCCACAAAAACAAAGATTGTATTATCACCTAACTCAATGGGTAAGGTAGTGATTATTCCATGAGGATGGAACATGTGTCCATCAAACACTTTCAACAATGTTACAAATGTGTCAATATTAGGAGAGTCAATGGCCTTGCAACAAGAAATCGACATGATGCAAGTCGAGGCTCCTTCATCAACCACGGTTCAAAAGATTTTTTCCCCCATCATTTGTAATTTGATATAGAAAGAAACATGATTAGAAAAAAAGGTCACCAAACTTGAATCCAAGGGATCAACCCCACCTATAGTAGAAAACAAGTCTTTCTGTTGTGCTGGGAAGCTTTGGACGACTTTGAGCACTGACATGGAACAAGGTTCCTAGGACAAGTCTTACACAATACTGTAGTTGTAGGCAACCCATGTGTTGGGATTATGTGTCGCTATTTTAATATTTCCCTTTAGGGGTTGAAGCGGTGCATCAAAAGATGGATTCTAAATCTGAAGAGGGCCAACGGGATGGGAAGAATATGTTGGGTTGTGCATAGCAGGAATGGGCTTGAGCGCATCATAGTTCTTGGATCGCATTTGCAAATTGACCATGTGGTCACACATGAAAACAAAATCATTCGAGTAAGACCCTTCGTGGTGAGGGGTAAATGTCATGTCCCCTTGCGGAGGGGCAAGATTTGTTGCAACCATATGTTGAGGTTGAGGGGGGAAAGGATTATTTAAAACAATAGGTTGTTGGGGGGGATTTTGTTGTGCCAAATAGCGATTTATGTCATCCTTTCTAGGACATTTATTTGTAGGGTGGTACTCCCCACAAATCGTGCATGAGAATCAAATATTCTTCTTCTCTTTTGTGCCCCCCTCCATTGTTTTGAGTGGGTGCAATTCCTTTCTCAGTATTTGAATTTTTTTTCTTATTCCTTTTCTTCTTTCCTCTATATTTATGAGGATTCTCTGATTTTGTAGATTGCATTGAATTCACCTCGGAGGTTTGAGTGGGGACCGTGGTAGTTTGAGCAATAGAACTAGAAGCTAATGGGTGTGACGAAATAACCATATAACCCATCCGGTCACCTAACTCGTTCACAGAGGCATGGGAAATAGAACCAACCACACCATTGGAATGAGGTCCTTGGTTTGGTTTCTTTGGATTTTTCGATGACCTAGGAGAATGGGGAATAATGTCATAAAGGGTACTTGACTAAGAGTAAATCAAGTCCAAGTGTTAGGAATGCATAATGGATTTATCCTTTGTAGCCTCCCTAGCCATAACTACATCCTTGGAAATGGTTAGAAGGAGGGATTTGGTGAACCACTCCATCAAGATATTATCTGGGATCGGAGTCTTGATCATCCTATGATGTCTTCACCACTCATGAATGTGATCATACATGTGAGTGGTAGTGTCTTGAGGCAGGGGTGTGAAGAGATTCATTCCTATCTCATACTGAATGGGTAATTGGTAATGTCTAAGGAACACCATTGCCAAATTGTTGATGAATTTAAAGGAGGCTCCTTGTAATTAGTTATACCACTTAGATACACTTTCAGTTACGGATCTATGGAAAATACACAACCTCACACTATCATCCATCATGGAAATGGATGGGAACCACAAGTGATACGTCATCATGTGTGTGGAGGGGTCTTCTCCTGGATTTTTGTTGAATTTTGGAATGTTTGATGGGAGATTT
The DNA here is from genome assembly GCA_009831015.1 of Picea engelmannii. Taxonomy (NCBI): domain Eukaryota; kingdom Viridiplantae; phylum Streptophyta; class Pinopsida; order Pinales; family Pinaceae; genus Picea; species Picea engelmannii. The sequence continues at coordinate 46,040 of ML824734.1, read as the reverse complement.
CCAGACATAGTTGATCATGAAGGGTTGTGGGAAATAGGGTAATTTGTCAATCGTGATAGATATGGTAAGTCTAACATCACGAGGAATGGAAACGACATATTAGAAAATGAATAATGTGAGAGAGATGAAGTCTTTTTTGTCCTAGATGAACCTTGTGGTCCCCCTACATTCGTACTATCAGAAGGTTGTTGAGGTTTTCTCAAAGAGTGAGTGATGTTAGAAAAACAGGATTGCGAAGCAATAAAATTAAAAAAATGCAGAAATAAAGCATCGAAGATAAACAATACAATAGAGACACAGATATATGTGGTTCACCCAGTGTGGGCTACGTCCACCAGAGAAATTTCCAGTTCCTTCCTTTATTATTATCCAACAAATGAAGGGATACAACCTACAACACACCCATTGTAACATCCCTTCTTTCTCTCACAGTTTCCTCACTCAGAGTACCATATTCACAATGATACATAGCCATAATACATTTCCCTCATAAAAGAGGGTTTATTTCATCTTAGGCTCCACAAAGACCTCTAAATCAAGAAGATAATTAGGCTCCACAACCAACAATCTCCCACTTGGAGATTGATCTCAGCAAATCCATCATTGTTGTATCTGCTAGACTTGATCCTTATTGGACCTAGAAAATTTATCATCTTCATCTTCATGCTTGAAGACCAACTAAAGCTGAGCAAGAACTCATTTTCTCCCTGGTTACTCCCTTTGTTAACATGTCTGCAAGATTCTGGCTAGTGTGTATCTTTTCCAACTTCAAATGTCCATCTTCCAAGATGGATCGTATGAAATGGTACCTAGGTTTTATATGATTATTCTTCGAATGGAAGGTTGAGTTCTTTGCAAGATGAATCACACTCTCACTATCACAGTACAACCTATTATTCTCCTGCTTCTTTCCCAATTCCTCCATAAACCTCTGTAACCAAATCATCTCTTTACTAGCCTCTATAGAAACAACATACTCTTCCTCTGTTGTTGAAAGTGAAACAACCTTTTTTAGTTTCGAAATCCAACTTACTGATGTTCCACCTATAGTAAAAACACACCTTGTGGTGCTCCTCCTACTATCTTTATCACTTGCCATATTTGAATCAACATATCCCTATAGAACAGTCTTTGAACCTCCAAAATATAATTCATGAGTAGAAGTACCTCTCAAATGCCTGAGAATCCACTTTACTTCCTCCCATGGCATGTGCAATATCTGGTCTTGTGCAAATCATCGCATACATCAAACTACCAACTATTGATGAATAAGGGACCCTTGACATGTATTATATCTTCTCCTGTGTCTTGGGACACATTTCCTTAGTTAATTTGAAATGGTTGGCCAAAGGTGTACTAACTGGTTTTTCATTCTACATTCTAAACCTCTCCAACACCTTCTCAATGTACTCACCCCGAGACAATGTCAATTTGCGATTTTTCCCGCCTCTTGTTATTCTCATACCAAGAAGTTTCTTTGCAGCACCGAAATTCTTCATTGCAAATGAATTAGATAATTTCTTCTTGAGCACATTTATATCTTACATATTAGACCCCGCAACAAGCATGTCATCTACATATAATAGAAAGATAATATAGCTTCCATTTTCTAGCCTTTTAAAATAAACATAGTGATCAGAATGACATCTACTATAACCTTGTTCTATCATAAACCTGCCAAACTTCAAATACCATTGCCTCGGATATTTCTTTAGGCCATACAATCTCTTATTCAACCTTCATACCCAATTCTCTTTCCCTTTGACCTCATACCCCTGTGGTTACTGCATATAAATCTCTTCCTCCAAATCCCCATGGAGAAAAGTTGTTTTTACATCTAATTGTTCAAGATGAAAATCTTCTACTTCCACAAGATTTAAAATAGTCCTAATTCAATTCATCTTAGCATCAGGAGAAAATATTTCATCAAAATATATACCTTTCTTTTGTGCAAACCCATTTACAACAAGTCTAGCCTTGTACCGCTTTTTGCCTCCATCTTCTTCCTTCAACTTGTAAACCCATTTATTTTGTAATGCTCTTTTTCCTGTAGGAAACTGAACCAAATCCCAAGTCTATTTATTTAACAAGGAATCCATTTCCTCTTTCATTCCTTGCTCCCACTTATTTTTAGTGTATACCTACATTGCCTCTTCATAACATTCTCGTTCACCAAAATTAGTCAACAATAAATAATAAAATGAAGGAGAGTATCATTCATGGGGTCTACTTAACCTGGTAGATCTTCTAACAACATTTGCAGGAGTTTGAGGTACCTGCTGCTCTTGTTGTTGTACATTTTGATTTTGTGGTACCTTTGGAGTTTATTTTTCATTAATCTCATCAAGCACTGTGTATTCTAGTTTTTATTTTTCTTGTATCTTTCCCTTTAACTGATCTTTGTACATGACCTTCTCATTGAATATGACATCTCTACTCCAAATGATTTTGTGATTTTCATAATCCCATAAGCGATAAACAAAATCATTAACATTGTATCTAATAAAGGTACACTTCTTGGATTTTGCCTCAAGCTTTGTTCTATTTCCTTTATCAATATGGACAAATTCTTCACAACCGAAAGTCTTCAAAAAGGAATAGTTTACCTTTTTACCTGTCCATGCGTCCTTTGGAATTCCACCATCCAAAGATCTTGAAGGTCCTCTGTTTATTAAGTAAACAACAGTATCTACAACATCTTCCCAGAATTGTAAGGGAAAACCAACATGCAATCTCAGACTCATTGCACGCTCCATGATTGTCCTGCTCATCCTTTCTGACACACCATTTTATTGTGGTGTTCCTGAAACTGTCTTCTCTCTATGAATCACATGGTATGAAAAATAATCATCAAACTCCTTACTGCAATATTCACCTCCATTGTCTGATCTGAGACACTTCAACCTTTTTCCTGTCTCATTCTCAACCAAAGCTTTCCATTTCTTAAAAGTATCAAAAACATCATATTTTTTTATAATGCAATAAACACAAGTTTTTCTAGTTGCATCATCAATAAAAGTAACATAATAATGAGAGCCACCAAGAGATGATACCTGAGCTGGTCCCCATACATATGTATGCACAAGCTCTAACATTTCACGCTTCTTTTCTTTTCCGACTCTAAGAAATATGACTCTCTTTTGTTTTCCATAAACACAATGCTCATAGAAATCCAAATCAATTTGTTTAAGATCTGGCAACAAATTTCTTTTGTGAAGTATCTGCATCCCCTTCTCACTCATGTGTCCAATCCTATGATGCCACAATGCTATATCCACTCATGTAGAAGCTAAATAGATAGAAGAGTCAATATTACCAGTACATAAATACAATGTACCTACCTTCTCTCCTTTTTCTATCACCAATGATCCTTTGGTGACCTTCCACACCTTATCTATAAATATGTATATACAACCTTCTCTTGCCAACTTTCGTGTTGAAATTAATTTTTTCCTTATATCTGGAACATGTCTTACCTCTTTCAACAACCATTGGTTTCCTTTCCTTTGATTTATTTTTACCTTTCCCATTCCAACAATTTTGCATGGTGCAACATCACCCAAATGAACCTATCCAAAATCGCCTTGAACATAATCTAGAGAATGTCTCTGATGGGGTGTGGCATGAAATGAAGCCCCTGAATCTACTACCCAAGACTCAAAAACATTATATGCAGAAAGAATCAAAGCATATTGTAACACATCACCCATTACATTTGCTTCCTTATTTTTCTCCTGTTGTCCATCTCTTTGTTTCTTTGGAGCCCTGCAATATTTCTTCAGATGTCCTTTCTTCCCACAATTCCAGCACTCTATCTTTCCAGGTCTAGATTTGGATCTACCCTTCCTAGAATTCCCACGGTTTCCTAATCCCTTTCCTCTATCCTTTTGTCTTCCCTTGTTCTCCATGTTCAATGCATTACCTGACGTCTCACCTGTGCTTTTATGTCGCATTTCCTCGCTGAGGATAACACCAAAAAAATCATCAAATTTTAAAGTGTTTGAACTAGAGATAGATTTAATTACAACCATGACCAAGTCGTTCCAACTTTCTGGCAATGAGAAAAGATTAGAAGAGCCATGACCTCATCATAAAATTCCACTTTTACAGAAATTAATTGATTAGTAACTATATTAAATTCATTTAAATGATCTGCAACAGATCCACCTTCTGACATTTTCATATTAAATAATCTCTTCATTAGAAATACCTTATTGGACGCTGGGGTTTTTTCATACAGTTTAGCCAATGCATCCATCAACTTATTTGTTGTCTTTCTTTCGAAATATTGAAATCCAATGACGCTGCCAGGCTCACCTGTATCGTTCCTAGAGCATTTCTATCAAGAATATGCCATTCTTCATCTTTCATGGATATCAACTTCTTTTCTATTCCACCCAATGGTAGGAATATATCCTTCTGATATAAATAATCTTCCATCTGCATCTTCCATAAATGGTAGTTTTGGCCATTAAATTTCTCGACCCTAAACTTTCCATATTTTTCCATTTCTCCCACTCGAACCAGGAACCCTCTTTTCCTGTGAGTTACCTTTTTCTATGATACCATTTGTTAGAAAAATAGGATCACAGAGAAATTAAATAAAACAAATGAAGAAATAAAACAAAAAAGATACAAAATACAATAGAGACATAGATATAGGTGGTTCACCTAGTGTGGGCTACGTCCACCAGAGAAATTGGTTGGTCCTTCCTTTATTATTATCTAACAAATGAAGGGATACAACCTACAACACACCCGTTGTAACTTCCTATTATTTCTCTCACAGTATCCTCACTCGGAATACCATATTCATAATGATACATAGCCGAAATACATTTCCCTCATAAAAGAGGATTTCCTTCTAGGGAAAAAAACCCTAACATAACTTTTACCGTCATATCGACGACCTTATAAAGAACGGTCCATATTTACTATGAAATTACAATATACATTTACAAGTAAATTTTTCCTTCGGGGGCCCACTTTCCCCCGGACCCCGCAGAGGGGGTAACCCCCCTCTGCACTCCCTTGCGTGGAGGAGTGTACATTCTTTCGGGGTGTAAATTCTTCATGGGGTATAAACACGACTGAAATCAAAGGCCTCTGAATCAGGAAGATAATCAGGCTCCACAACCAAAAAGTGACCCTAGGGATAGTGGTACTTCCATAAGCATGAATTATCCATGGACTAGACGTTCCCCTAAGGGGATTTCCCCCAGGGATATATGTAGACCGTCCAAGAAAATCTTTCCCAAAATTAGGCCTAGGGAAGAACCCCTTGGAACTTGAGGTATTGATAAAAGGAAATCTTCCCCAATTTGAAAAGTTAACCCTGATGGATGGGTCCCTAGGGAAAGGTGTGCTAACCCATGGGAAGTTAAAACCTATTGACATACTACTACCCCCATCCTGACTAGGGATAGCCCCAAATCCACTAGGAAATTTCCACCCAAAAGTTACACCCACCCCAGATGATTTCGGGCTACTCATAGGAATGGTGAAGGTACAAGGAGTTCCACCTCCCATGCTGAAACTTATGCTTGCCCCCCCCACCAAAAAATGATCCAGAAGTGGGCATCAAAATATAAGGGATGGGTGTAGAAATGTTAGGTATATTAACATATGGAAATGAAGACACAACCGAGGTCCCCTAGACCAAGGGACCTGTAGAAAGAGGGATAGATGGTGTTGTCCAATGGTGCTAAGAGAAGGTAATGTGGACATCATGGGGATGGCCCCAGTCCCACTTGTAGATCAGATTTAATTCTCAACTACAGTAGACAAAACACTTGGTCCTAACATGGTGGGAGGATTTCTAAACAAAGAAAAAGGATCACTAAAAATTTCCCTTACCTAGACAAGTAGAGGTTCTTTAGGATCAGTTAAAAGAGGGTTAAAGTTTCGTGGAGGAATTTCGTCGACCACTTACACTTTAACCAAACTTGTATCCTCAAACCAAAGATAAGACCCTTCAAATTCTAGGTCATCTATTTCACATTTCTTAAGAGATGGTTGTGCCTCCGTGATTGGTACTATTCCTCGTAGTCAACGAGACCGACACGGTGAACAAAATAGGTGTAAATTAAACACAATTCAACCTAAGGTTTATCTAGACTCAGAATCAAAGAGAAAACCCCTATCAAATATAGGATAACAACAGGCAAACCAATGTCCCAGGGGGCCTTCTGAAAACCAACCCTCTAGGGGAGATGAAGTCCCCACAAGATTGGCTAGCAAAGCAGTTACGATAATCTATGTGAAACAACCCTCACTAGTGCAAGGACCATTTATTAAGGTGGGCACCCTCCAGGGGAATTGAGATGATGAATGTATGCTTTCCCCAAATAATATAGGCATGTCCCACCTGCATTCACTTCTATTGGCTACCTAGGAAAGGTCACTAAGGATACCACCTTGTAATCAACGATTTTTACGAACAATCACATGTTTGACCACACATAAGGGCATGGTAACTAGGACTGAAGATTTAAAGGATTTTCCTCACACATAGGCATGGCACCAATGAAACCCTTATATACGTAGTAGTCGAAGCGATACCACAAACACCTAAACAAGAAGAGAGGGGTAATATACCTACTTGCCTCGATGTGACCTTGTACTTGACTCCCATGTTAGAGGAGCTTCCCGAAAAACTGGTTGTAAAAATAGATTTTCACTCTTCAATTACTCCTATTCATCTCCTTGGATATTTTACTCTCCAATCCTATTCCCAGGCCCTAAGCCTATCTAATGTTGGTTCACTAAAAATAAAAGTGTCTAGTAGATTTTAGATTATGCGATTCTTTTTTATGGTTGTTATTTACGTCAAAGGGAAATGAATGCATATTCAATGGTGTTTTTGACTCTTGACCCAACCAAGCAATGCAAATATTTCAATGCAATCATTCACTTCAATAAATTCTAGCTACGGGAGGGAGAAGAGATCTTTTCTTTTGTAATCTTGTAATAGTAATCGCACACACCAAACAACCATTTCATAAGAATGGACATTTTTCATCTTAGTGTCTAGAGAAGAAGAAGGATAAAGGAAAGATGTAGAAAACAACATCAACATAGATATAGCTTGATGAGTTTGTAGTGAAGTTTGAGAAGGATTACTCATTAATTTCATTCCTTTCTACCAACAAAACTACTATGAGTGCATGCTTCTTGGAAAATGGTGCATCATGTCATATGACAAAAGCACGAGATCTATTTAGCATTCTGATAGAGAGGGAATCAGATCTTCATGTCCAACTTGGTGATGATTCCATGTATGCAGTGAAGGAAGAGGGAACAATTACATTCCAACTCAATTAAGGAGGTAAATTATATTCCCATGGTGTGCTTTACGTACTAGGTTTGAAGAATAATTTTCTCTCAGTATTAGATATGGAGGACAGGGTATTTGTCGTTACTTTTCAGAGAGGGAAGGTACTCATACATCCATAGAAAGATACTCTAGACACATCAATGGTCATTGGGGTTAGAGAGGGAACTTTATACAGGTTGTACAACAATCATGTTCATGATTTGGTACATGGCAGTGATGGCCTATGTAAGTTGTGGAATATGAGGTCGTAACATCTACACTACAATTTATTTTTGATTCTGAGGGGGATTGTTATAGGTATTCTAGAGTTTAGTATTTAGAAATAGGTGATTAAGGGATTTTTCCCCTGTGATATTGGGTCTTGATCACATCAAAGAAAGACTAAGTGAAAGAGATAACAATCTCCCCTCAGTGAAAAGCATACAAAATTTAAGGAAAATGACTTCTTAAATTAGGAGAAAGTAGGGATATAGGGGAGAAAATAATGTGCACCTTGTTCTACCATTTGATTTTGATCCCCGCTCCAATTCGTCGAAGAGCTCCTGATCTTCTGCTGGAATAAGCCTGGAAGATGAATACAAAAACTAGGGTTGTGATGAAATTAGTTATGCAATAAAAAGTATGTGCATGTTATATTTCATATTCAAAGTAAGAATAAAGATAAACATACATTGAAGAAAACATTTGGGGGAAAACAAACTCTTTTATTATCAGCAAGTGGAAAAGGTAAGTTACAACCTTGTCGAGCATTAGGCATTGTCTTGAAGCCAATTGTATGGGTTCCTCTAGGAATCCTCAAGCATAAACTCAACCGATATAATATTATCTCAATGACTTAGATAGGGATAAGGAGACACCCTATATCCACATAAAATGAGAGGGGATCTATGGAAAAGAAGTTTCCAGACTAAATGGGATGTTACTCAAATAATTATAGGGAAAGGAGGCTTGCTAGATGTTGGTAGCATAAATTTGCACCAAGGGACTTGTGTATCCTCCTTAAACCTCCATAGTTGTTTTATATCTTCCCAAAGAGGTTTAGGAAGTTTAATTCCATTGTGTATGGGAAAGGGTCGTTGGGAAATGATCCCAACCAAAAAACCGACCGAAAACACATGATTATTTTTATTTTCACCAAAATTAAGGGCATCCACAGGTTGTAGTGAGGAAAGTCATGAATGTTCGTGTGTTGCACTAGGAAAACTCACGGATATGCTCTTAGGGAATGTTTTTTAGATTATTTTTTATAATACCTTTAGAGAAAAGTATAGAAGGCATTGGGAAAGGGTTAGGCCATGGCACAAATGCATAACTGTGGAATTTTGTGCTATAACAAATTCCCCCTAATGTGTGAGGTTAGAAGGGAAAAATGATGGATGAAATACATTATGAAATTTGAGAGGTGAGGATGCATCGAAGTATCCATGAAGTTTCTCGAACAACTGATCCAAAAAGAAATAACTATCATCAAAGATCAAGAAATATTTTTGTTTCCCAAGTCGGGAATACCCATTCTCATGAGTGATAAAGCATGGCCGCCAAATAAAATACACTGTGGATCCATGGTACATATGAAAGTATGACTAATTTCCACGACCATGAACAATACACAGTGGATCCATGTGATAAAAATGAAGTAGAAATCATGGCCACGGGGAATACACAATGGATTCATTTTAAAGTAGATCATAGCCACAAATAGATACACAGTGGAGCTATGTATCAAGATCAAGAACAAAGGATATCTGGAACCAATTGAATGAACAAAATGATCCTCTGCAGGTACCAATGTCTATGAGGTGGCACCATATGAGTCGGGAAGGAGAACAAAAGAGGTGTTTCTCGTACTTCACCCAAAGTCTTCACAATGATCTATCGTTGTACAAGTCTACACTATTTGAATAGATGAGTCGAAGTCGAATACAGTGAGACATCGTTTGATTACTAGTCATTGATGTATAACATTAAAAAACATGAGACAAACCACCAATAATGATAATGGGAGTCAAGGTACCATGGTACTATCTAACAAGTGTGAATGAATGAGATGAAATCAAAAACCTGGTAGAAACTACCAAGCAGGGGAAATTGATGTATTCCCACTATCAATAGTGAGGGAACCTTCCACTGATGACTGCAAGCCCCAAGTTACCAAACAGAAATCTAGATCCCTCTCCCAGATAAATATGTGTCGAAGTCGATGGGAAGGAACCCACTAGAAGGAATGCATTAAGGCATCCTCCATCATCCATCATGAGGGGTGGAGGAAAGCCAAATATTTGGAATATATCAGATGAAGAGACTGATAATCATGATGATGAGACTTGAATTCAGAAGACCAAATTGCAAGGTAAAAGGATAACTGCAAAATGGCTGCTACAGGTTGAAAATTTTCCCTTGAACATAAGCATGACACATTATGTGACTTGGGCAACATGACTATAAACTAGGATACTTTTGTGACACATGAGGCATCAACAAATGATTCATATAGTTGGAAGAATAACCAACTAGGGGAGAAAAAACTCAAAATGAGAAAAAGTCTCCTAAATCCATACTAAACCCAAAACGATGAGATACTAACTCAAGATTGTGCTTTGTTCAAGGATGACAAGACTATTGCCAGCAAAAGAGATAAACATTTTCCCATTCTTTTTCTTTTTTTTCTTTTTTTTCTTTTTCATATTATAAAAGCCTGAAAAGGAATAAAAGAATGTTGTTGTATAGTGGAGGAAACAAGTGTCACGGGAAAGAAAACTAGTTCCATAGTGCAAGGAACAGACCTATTCTCAATGCAAGGAAGAATGTGTAGGATAAGAACACTCGAGGGATGTTCCCTCCATGGATAAGGTATCGAGTCACAAAGGAATAAATTGAAAGACTGGGAACTGATAGGAATGCATAAGAGATTGGTTCAATGACAACATGTTGAAGGTGACATTAGGCCTAAAATAATGAGCAATCAATATGAAAATGTAGTTATGACTCAAATTTGGGAAGTAAAATTACCATAATGTTTTTTTTTCGTAAGTTTAGTCTCCAGGGCCTGAAAAAGAATGAAATAATACCAAGGAGAAATCTTCAGGTCACTGTGGGGCTAGAGTATTCCTTTTTCGTACATAGTCCAGTCAATCCAGAAAAGGGTTAAAATTATACCAAAAGGATGTCTCTTCAAAACCTTTTAAAGAGTGTGACAGATTCAAGATCACTCGACTATCTTTTCATATTTAAAGAGCCTGAAAAGAGATTAACTATGGAATCCCTCGTCCTTTTTCATAAATTTAGTTTCCTGAGCGTGAAAAAGTATAAAACAAAACTTAGGAGAACTCTTATATTCTGTATACCAGAGTATTCCTTTTTCGTAAGTAGTCTTTTCCATCTTGAAAAAGGGGTAAACTTGTGCTCGACAGACGTTCCTTCAAATCCATTTAATGAGTGTACAAGGAACAACATCACTCGATAATATTTTCAATTTTAAGGAGTATGAAAAGAGATTAAATATGGACTCCATAATAATGTTGAGGAGAAGCATGTAAGATAGGGGTCCCTCAGGAAATGGATAGAATGAGAGAGAGTAAGAAGCATGCAGTTGAAACACAAACTCATGGTGGGAATAATTAATACCCCCAAGCCTAGAAACACAATTGCAGCATGAGCTTCAGAATGAAAAAGGATTCTATACTAGAGTGTTCATGGAAGGTAGGCTCTACCAACAACCAAACAATGCTTTAAGAAGAGAGAAAGGTTTCATCATTCATTGATGGGGTTGACCCTAGGCTTAGATGGAAATGGTAATAGATAATGCACCAATGTTTGAGTGAAATGAACCCTAACCTAAATGCCAGTTATAATCACATTACCTACCCAGAGTATTGTAAAAGAATCAACCAATCGATGATAAAAGTATCGAATAAAAAGTCCTAAGACATGCAAAAATGATGATAATGCTATAAAACTTTGATCATTAGTTGAAAATTTGGAGAAAAATAAGGAAACTTTAGGAAGTGGGTTTTCAAAATTTTAATAAAATTTGGTATATTTACCCATTTACCATTCCAATTTTACCATTTCACCCAAACAAATACCAAAGTGATGAAAAACCTTGGAGAGAAAATCGAGAAAACACAGATCATGGAGCAACTCCACTACTTGCCACCCTAAACAAGTAAGTGTTCCATATTTATCTTACATTCCTTAAATTCCTTTTTTCAATTCCTTACAAATTTAACGCTTAAATTTGTTTTAATAAACACGATTCTACGCATCTGCGGGTTTCCTTAAGGAAAGCTGTGGATTTTTGTAGCTAGTGGAAACACCAGTCGCGAATATCCGCGACTATTCTAACTAAAGGTAGCAGATGTGCAAAAAAGGATTTGAAAAATAAAAACTAACTCAAAAAAGGAGATTATTAAATCTCCTAATTGACTACTAGAAATTGGATTTCGAGGCATTCATGCTCGCTGGACAATATTTGACCATTACAGTTGAATACATTTACTTCATTATCGATTTTTCGAGGAGAGGGGAAGTGCCAAAATTTCAATCTCTGGGAAGAGGCTAGAGTATCAATGAATTTATCAATGAGTATTGTGATGTTGAAACTGAGAAGAGTGACTCTCAAGTTCCAATCAAGCACATAACCAACCTGAGTCTCCAAGTTATCTTATACACTCTTGTTCAGATCGCAAGATCCAACTCATTACATTTGGCATCACGGGTGTAAATGCACTATGGGGTTGAATGCCTATGCCATACTATGTATGACTAGAGCACTACCATGTTCAATAATATGAAATCACAATTGACAGATTGAAATCTCAAGAGGGAGGAGAACATTTGCTTCAGTAGCATCGTATGCAGATTCTTCTTCGATCGGGCTCCCATGATGATCTCTTAAACACACATACAAGTACACTTACAACCATGGCCCTCCATGGTTCGATGGACCAAGCTCATAGCTTTCTTAGGAGGTGGGAAAATGTCCAATCCCTTTGATGACGACTTCTTTGGTTGGTGGGAGTGACAAACTCCCTTCATTCAAGACTACCCATATGTGGCCATCGATTTCACCAATGACCTGGTTGTCTTCATCCCTGCTAGAGATGAGCTACAACATATAAATAACCTTTCATTTTGTGTTATTTAATTTTTAATTTTTGAAAATATAACTATTCATATTTTTTTGTGAGATCCAACATACTAACAAGTACCTTCCTTTTATGCAGATATAGCACCCGTGAGATCGGCTAATGTCCCATGGCATAGCCGACGAGGAAGAGAGGAGGAAATACTGCATGATGATGCAGTGAGGAATTTGCGTAATGTGGGACAAAGATTTGAGGATCTCATGCGCAATGTGCCTATGGATACCATCAATGACCTCCCCATAGGCATTCAATGACATGTCATGGGAGTACCTAGGCCATGGGTTTGACTGTTTCGACTTTTGGAAAACACTATAGTTTGTTATGATAGGGCACATCGGCCTCAGGCCTAGACATATTATGTGCTCATACAACAAATGTTTACTTGTATAACATTATATGACCTTTGGGGGCTAGGAGGCCCCAAAAATTGTACCCGATG